>RJWM01002238.1:10725-119082 GCA_004363535.1 Dasyprocta punctata | reverse complement strand
CAGTTGCTTTTTTCCAAATAGTTCAGTCTAATAATATTGTGGCTTTTCTCAAAGACATATGCTTTGTTTTACAAACTTTTTTTTTTTTGAGTCAGGGTCTTGCTGTGTAGTTTAGGCTGATCTTGACTTTATTTTGTTGGCCAGGCTGGCCTCAAACTTGCAGCAATCGTGCTAGGATTACAGGTGTGTGCTACCCATGCCCGGTTTTGTTTTACAAATTTTCGTAGACTTGCTTTCAGTTACGCATTAATACTGACACTGAAGTGCTTTTTCATCCGATACCTATGTCTACGCAGCAGCAAGTTGCCGTTGCCTCGGTGAAAACATACAGCCAAATGGATGGACCACATCCGTGTTCCAGGTACCCACGGTTCCTTTTCCTTAAACTTCAATATTACTCAAAAACTTGGCTAAGGAAAACATTTCATTTTTATGCTCATATAAATAGAAATGTCATGTCAATACATGGAATGTCAAAATCACATATATTTAAAACATGAAAACGTGGTGGGGGATTTAGCTCAGTGGCATAAGCGCCTGCCTGGCGAGTGTGAGGTCGCGAGTTTGATTTCCGGGACCAAAAATAAAATAAAATAAAATAAAATAAAATAAAATAAAACAAAACAAAACAAAACAAAATAAAGATGAAAACATATCAGAATTCAGGAGCTAGGCTGTGGAGTGTGAAAACGGCAGATGGGAGTTAGGGCCGAGGCCTCTCTGCAGACTGAAGGTCTGGCTAATTTACGATTAAGGCGAACCCTCAGGGACCGTGCTGGGGTGAAGGGATGATCTCTACATTATTCGAGCTGAGCTCCTGATTGGATGGAGTTACCAGCTACTAAACTGAGGGAGCTGGGGCAGGAAAAGATGGTTATGGGTTCAAGTCCCTCTTCCTTACTTATGGGGGGGAACATTAAGTTTTATTGGGAGGCGGGGCAGGGCGGGGTGAAAGGCGCGCCCTTCCGGGTGTCCAGGACAAGCTTCCTGGCGGGCAGGGGCGCCACTTGCCCAGCTGGCCGCTCAGAGGACTTCGGGGCTGGGCAGTTTGCTGTAGTGGGCGCCCTGGCCCTCGGGCAGGTTGCGGGAGCTGGTGAGCTCCTGCTCCAGCCGCGGCTTGATGCCCACGAGCTGCTGGTACTCCAGGTCACGGCGCTCGCGTGTCCTCACGCGCGTCGCTCAGCTGGGCCTCAGTGCTGCTGATCGGCGCCTGGATCTGCACCAGCTGGGCCCCGAATCGCGCCTCGGTCTCCGCCAGGGTGCCTTCCAGGAAACTTTCATGCTAGGTTGCGACTGTAGCTCCATCTCAAGGCCCTGCAGTGTGCGGTCACGGGTCAGTGACTTTGGCCTTGCTGACCTCGAGCTGACCAGTGTGGCCAGCGATCTCCCGGCTCAGCCCCTCGGACCTGCTGGTGAACCAGGCCCCGGTGTCCTTCCTGTTCTTCTGGGCTATGACCTCAGACTGGCTCCTCATGCCACTCAGGATCTTGGCGAGGTCGGCGCCAGGGTGGAATCCTCCACACTGACCTGGCCGCCCACCTGGCTCCGCAGGGCATTGACTTCCTCCTGATGGTTCTTCAGACAGGCCAGCGCCTCCTTCAGGCCTTCAGTCTGCACGTCCAGGCCAGTCCTGGCAGGGTCAGCTCATCCAGTACCCTGCGCAGCCAGCTGATGTCACCTCCACGCTCAGGCGCAGCGCCTGCTCCATCTCCAATTTGGTCTGGAAGTCATCGGCAGTCAGATAGGCGTTGCTGACCTTGGCGACGCTGGCGTTGTGCAGTTCCTGGGTGGTCTTGTAGTGTCCGGGCCGGGTCCCTGCTTCTGATACCAGTTGCCGATCTTCACCTCCAGGTCACCGTTGGCCGCCTCCAGAGCGCACCTTGTCTAGGTAGGAGGCCAGGCAATCCCTGAGGTTCTGCATGGTCACCGCCTCCTTGCCGCCCAGCAGCGAGTCCTGCCAGGCTGGTCCGCCCACGAAGCCGCCCCTGGAGCTCCCCACAGCCAAGGACACAAAGCCCGTTGAGGACTCCGACCTGCGCTGTGGTCACTGGGCACGCGCGCAAGGCCACCCACCTACCCGGAAGCGCACGGGGCTGCAGCCCAGGCCCCCAGGGAGGAGGTGACTGGTGGTGGCTGAAGGAGGTCACCGCGAGTGGAGGACACGAGCGACAGCGACTGGGACCAGAGCTGCGCGGCAGGAGGAGGAGGAGGCCCTCACTGTTTCTAATGGGAGGAGCTTCAGCTTCATTGTGAAATGATGCAATAGCTCTGCATTTCCTTAGCTCTATCCTTCCCTATTTTATTTATTTATTTTGGTAAAATGAATCCATGCGAGGAGGTAGTGCTTGAAGAAAAAGACCCTAAAATTGAAGACACTTCTGTTACACGGTTTTGACTTACAGTGTGATGCTGAGCTAGAACCCGCTTGCAAGGGTATTGCTGGGCTGCAGGAGGTGTGGTTTGGAAAGCAGTTGGGAGAGTGCGGACCAGCCTGAGGTGAGGAGGAGCTCAGAGCTGCGGGCTGAGAATGCTGCTAAGATGTCCATCATCACCTTATCACAGCACAGCAGAAAAAAAGGGGAGGGAAAAACATCCCTGCTCTGCCTGTGGGATTATTCCTTATCTGTATTTTGTTGTTAGTGGGTTCAGGGCTGTGCATTTCCCTTGAGCTGTTTCCTACCCCTCCCTCCTTTCTCCGGTAATCATGTGAAGCCTACTTCAGAACAAGGTCATTCTCTGGCCCATCCAATCAGCATTTCTTTGGGGGAATCCGGAGCTCGCATTTATTTCCTGTTTACATGTGAGTCATTTATTTAAAACCATTGTTCCCAATTGCACGGAGTCCAGTGTCAGATCTTTGGTCCACAATGCCATGTGCAGTCGGCCCTACCACTAGTTCTCGGAGCGACTGTTCTGTTCCTGGTGACGGTCCTTCAACACAGCAGCGCGCCGTCTTAGGTTTCCATATTTGACATTTGCTCTGCCTGAAACACTTCCTGTCGCCACCCCTGCCGCTATCCTCGCCCTCGGATATCCTCGTCTTACCTTCTAATGGTCTCTACTCAGCTGTCGCCTCTGCAGTTTGACCTTCTCTGACCAACCCCTTAAAGTTGTGATTCGCCCTTCACCAGCTCCTCTATTCTCTTTTCTCTCTCTAGAATTTATAACCATTATTTCATCTGTTTACCTGGTGTACTGCCTATCCGTCCATTAGAATGGAAGCTCCATGAAGGCAGAAATCTTCCTCTGCTTCGTTCACCTTTTTATTAGAAAAAGACAGGCGGAGTCTCCATTCATGAAACCAGCTAAAACAGGAGACGCATGGAAAATTGCCTCTCAACGGTTTATGAGATTTAATTGTTAATCATGGTAGTGTCTGACAACCAGCTCATAAAACTCCTGAAAACTTGACAATAGGCCCCCAGCACTGCTACAAGTTGGTTTAGAGGAAGAAAAAGGGACAGACAAAAAGAGAGATTCCCTTGGTTGATTTCTCCAGCTGGGGAGCCAGGAAGCTGGAGAGGAGGCCCTTGGCTGGAGGAGACTATGATTTGTTTTCCAGAATGCTCATGATTATCGAAGTTATCATAATGACTGTTCCAATTAAAACAGGAGCTACCATCTGCTGCCTACCAACCATGGCGCATGCAGTTTTGGGCTTGTCATTAAATGGAGTCTTTACATTGAAGTAAGGGCCATTGCTGTCTACACTCAATAAATGAGGAAACTGAGACTCTCAGTGGTCAAGGAAAAGAACTGGGATGGGAATGAACTCATGTGGCGCACTGGAGTTCTGAGTGGCTGGGAACTCAACCCTGCAAGCAGCTTTTCCTCTCGGAGCTCACAGGGGCTGGTACATCTGCACCCACCTGCCTTCTCTCTGGCCTTCTCCGGAGCCGGGCACCACGGCGTGGTTGGAAGGGGTAAGAGTGCAGGCTGTGTCATGGAGGCCCGCTGTGACTGACCCATCTCTGCGGCTGTTTCCTCACTTGTAAAATGGGCCGAGAGTACCACTGTGCCAGGCTTGCATGCTTATCCCGGGAACCAGAGTGCGGCTAACCCACCGACTGGAGTTGGGCCCAGGCCTAGATGCAATGATTTGGTTGAGTCATAGAATCTCTCACCACTAATAGTAAGTTTGGGTGAAAATAAGTTGCGGTGATACATTTATTGCTCTTCACTACAAGGCAGAACACACGAGGGCCACACGAGGTCACCACGGGCCTTTCAGATTCTGAGTCTGGAAGTGAGATTGGAGCTCCAAAAGGCAGAGAGCAGCCTGCAGGTGCGAGGTGGGGTCTCCCACACCAGGGTCCCACTTCCCTGTAGTTCCCGTGATTGTGCAGCCAGGGGCTCAGATTGGGTCACAGAAGCACTGTGAGCCCAACCCTTGCACAGCACTGGAGGTGGCACTTCCGGCGGGGTGGGTCTCTGTGTGGGCACTGCCTGCCTCCAGCCCTTCCGGAAGCCCTGCATCTTCTCGGAGCTCTGCCGGACTGCACCTGCAGCGGGTCCAGCCTGGGTTCCCAGCTCCTTTACCCTTTTGAGCACCAGTCTCCTCCTTAAGATGTGGAGATGGAGACCCCTGAGAAAACTGAGGTTCACACAAGGAAGAGATCCCAAGACAAATTTCCAGTACTCCAGAGGCTGAGGCAGGAAGATTATTGCAAGTTCAAGACCAGCCTGGGCTACAAAGTGAGCAGAAAGCCAGTCTGAACTGCATAGTGAGACCCTGTCTCAAAGAGACATAAATAAATTAATAAAATAAAATAAATAGACTAAAGAATACAATAAAATGGAGAGGTTGAAGCTGGGCATGGTGGCACACACCTGTAATCCCAGTACTCTGGAGGCTGAGGCAGGAGGATTGTTGCAAGTTTGAGATCAGCCTGAGCTACAAAGTGAGCTGAAAGCCAGCCTGCATTGTGAGACCCTGTCTCAAAAAGACAAAAATGAATAAATAAATGAATGAATAAAAATAAAATGGAGAGGTTGGGTCAGTTGCCTAATGTCACAAAGTTGATGTGTGTGGAGTCTGGATTTAAATCCAGCTCACCAGAGCCAAGGATGTAACTCAGTGGCACAGCACCTGCCCTGGCAGGCGCAAGTTCCTCAGTTTGATCCCCAGTACCAAACAAAACAAAACAAAACAAAACAAAACAAAACAAGAAAACCCGAACAAACAAACCAATAAAAAATCCAGCCCTCCTAACTCCAGAGTTCATTCATTCTTTTTCTTTTACTGGTACTGGGTATTGAACCCAAGGGCTTATGCATGCTAGGCAAGTGCTCTACCACTGGGCAACATTCCCCAGGCCTTCCTAATTTTTGAGACAAGGTCTTGCTAAGTTAGTCAGGTTGGCCTTGGACTCTCAATCCTCCTGCCTCAGCCTTCTGAGTAGTAGCTGGAATTGCAGGTGTGTGATACTGCACCTGACACTAGCTCATTCTTGCCTACAAGTTCTACTGTTTGCCCTGGTGCCCAGGCCACCCAGCAAGCAGGCCATGCACAATGTTCTGTGCATCGCTGCTGGGTGCTGGCTCTCTTCTAGACTATGCAGTAACAACGGCCCTGCTGTGGGGCTTTGATGCGCTCTAGCAGGAAGTGATAACTTGCACAAAAATACATACCCATTCTAAGACAATCAAGCAGGCCACACACTGAGGACCGAGGCAGGCAGGCACGGGTCCTTGGAGAAGTAACAGAAGGCTGCCTGAGGAAACGATGCCCGAGCAGAGACCTGCAGGGGGAGCAAGCAGCCGGGTGAGTGGCTGGGTGAGGGCGTTCTAAGCCCAGGGACCAGCTGTGCAAAGGTCTGACAGGGAGAAGGACTTGGCAGGTTTTAGTGACAGGCGGCCAGGGCGGCTGGAGGGAACAAGAGGTCACATGTCACAGTGTGTCCCAAGCAGCAGAACCCCGGGGAAGTCAAGGAGCCCAAATGGGCATGAGAATGGTGTTCCTTTGCGTTTTCACCGCCCAACCCTCAGGCGTGGCAGCCCTGGCCTCTGAGGACGCTTGGTCCTGGGAAGCGTTTTCCATCTTGCACAGTTCCACATGTCCTCAAAGGATCGGGTCACCTCCGGGCCACCAGCCCCCCGCTGCAGCGGCACCCGCTTTGGATCTGCGGACTTCAGCTGTCCTCCTTCCAACTGGTCTGCAGGCTGGGTCTGCGCCGGAGGGAAGGCGCTGGCAGGGCTGAGATATGGCTCTGTGAACTGGGCTCTCTGGTCCAGGCATTAGTGCCAACATGGTGTGACCAGTTCCCTCAGCCTCCATCTGTTGGCCCTGGAAACCCAGTCACCTTGGGGAGAAGGCTCTAGCAACAGCGCGGGAGCATAATGAAATCAGAGAACCTGAGCAGAAAGGGACTCTGAGGTGGCTTTTTTTTTTTTTTTTTTTGTGGCACCGGGGAGCAAACTCACAACTTTGCACCTGCCAGACAGGTGCTTAAGCCACTGAGCCAAACTCCCGGCCCTGGTTTGTGAGGCAGGGTTGCACTATGTAGCTCCGGTCGGCCTTGCGCTCGCGTTGTAGCCCAAGCCGGCTACAAACTCACAACGCTCCTCCTACCTCAGCCTCCTGAGTGCTGGGATTAAAGGCATGTGCCACCACGCCTGGCTACTCTGAGGTTGTTGAGGGCAGCAAGAAAGATGGCCTGTGCTGCAGGGGCCCCCCCAGGGGTCTTCCCAGCCCACAGGTCCGTGGGTCTCAGTCTGGCTGCACAATAGACTCATCTGGTGGAGAGGTCCCCATCAGTGCCCAGGTTGCGCTCTAGGCTAATTGCATCACAAGCTCTTGGAGAGCAGGGGCAAGGTGGGGATTTCTTTTTTTTTTTTTTTTTGCGGCACCGGGGATTGAACTCACAGCCTCGTGCCTGCCAGGGCAGGTGCTTAAGCCACTGAGTCAAACTCCCGGCCCTGGTTTTTTGAGGCAGGGTCGCACTATGTAGCTCAGGCCGGCCTTGCGCTGCGTTGTAGCCCAAGCCGGCCTCGAACTCACAACGCTCCGCCTACCTCAGCCTCCCGAGTGCTGGGATTAAAGGCGTGCGCCACCACGCCCGGCAAGGTGGGGATTTTATATATTGCAGCCAGGTGATTCCAAGTTTCCTCTAAGGCGAAGAAGGGGCTGCAATCACAGACACAGACTTGAATTCCTGCTCTGCAACTTTTCCACCGGGAAGACCTCAGTGAGCCTCCCTGAGTCTCTCTTTCCTCACTCTAAAAAGTGCATCATTTTAGTGCCTTACCTGATGTGTTGTTCTCAAGGCCAAACATATTAATCCATGGAAAGCGCTTGGCACAATGCTTCGTTCCTAGCCAGAGTCCAGTACGCACTAGCTTTTATTGCTATCACTTTTCCAAGGCCGAGCATTCTATCAGAAAGCTCTTCTTCAGGTTAACTAGAAATGTTCTCGTATCTGCTAGAGTAATCTTGTCAAAGCCCAGGCCTACCGGTGTCGCCCGACCCCTTGAAATCACTGTCGCTTCACCAGAAAAGTCCTCCCTGACATCTTGCTGATCAGATCGGCACTGACATCCTCCTGGCAGCAAGCCCCGCTGCCATCTTCCGTTTATCGCTGTGGTCATCCGTCCGTGAGCTCTGGGAGGACAGAAGAGACTATATCTGAGTTTTGCTCATCTCAGTGTCCTCCGTGTCTAACTTGGCGCTTGCTGCTTAGTTGAGGCTCAAGAAATATTTCCGGGATAAACAAACTTTTAAAAGCCGCCACGGGTTTTAAATTCTGCCCTTTAGAACTGCACACAAGGCAGTCAGCCAACGCCGTTTACCCCAGGACTGCCCCGCAGCGTGGGCAGCCGCCCATGGGACACTCAGTCTTCTCTCGGTCCCCTGTGGCAGGTGGCTGTGCTCTAGAAGTCTCCGTGAATCATGCCCACACCTTGCGTGTGTTTCATGGGCTGAGGGAGCCCCAAGCGGAACGCAGAAATCTCACACTGGGGCCATTTCAGATCACCCTCGGCCTCAGCTTAGAGACCGGTGGGGTGGGGCTGAGAGGGCCTCGTGGCTACAAGGCCCTCAGTGAGAAGTGCTACCAGTGAAGGAACTGGGCTCTTTTTGTTTTTAGTCAAGGCCAATCTGAGATCAAGTTAAAAAGCAGATGAAAATGTGTCCCCACAACACTCGGGAGGCTGAGGTAGGAGGAGCGCTGTGAGTTCGAGGCCAGCTTGGGCTACAACGCGAGCACAAGGCCGACCTGAGCTACATAGTGCAACCCTGCCTCAAAAAACTAGGGCTGGGAGTTTGGCTCAGTGGTTTAAGTGCCTGTCTGGCAGGCGCAAGGTTGTGAGTTCAATACCTGGTACCACCAAAAAAAAAAATGTCCCTCAAACCCAAGAAGCTGTTTGCCAAGGCCATCTTTGGGCCTTTTCTCAGAAATTCTTTTAGGCCTCATGGCCTCTGTCGTGGAGCAGGGTGGCTGAGAATCTCTCAGAGCTGGTCAGGTGTGACAAACTGGGCCTGTGGCCTTTACACACACCCTCCTGGGGCCATTCTCAGCGTGGACGTGGCCTGGGGACAGCTGTGGAAGTGACGCCAGGGGAAGGGAAGATGGGAGAAAGGCACCACGGGCCCCCTTCCCTCTGAGGGGCAGAGTCCTGGCCTCTCCGGTGCCCAGGCCTTGGCAGCACCGGCCTTGCTCTGGATCCAGTAGGCGAACTGGTTAAAGAGCCAGGCTGCGGAAACTGGGGGAAGGGGCTCCCCTGAGGGGTTCTGCTCTGACCATAGGTTGTGGTGCCAGGTGAATCCTGACTCAGTCTGGCTTGGGTGCCCCTGGGGCATTCCAGTCTCCCCACCGCCGGTGCCTGGGGTGGGGGAGGGGGACACTGCTGAGTGGAACCAAAAGCTTTGGAGGAGGGAAATATTTTGGGGCCAAACCCTACCGTTCAGGACTGTTTCAGAGTCAGGGCAGTTCTGGTTCCTCCTGCTGTCCTCCCGCAGGGAAACGCGGGGTGGCAGGGAGCATCTGGGGCTCACAGATGGACCTGCAGGCTGCTGGTGGCCACGCTGTTCGCAGTCAGGTGGCTTTGGCTCTGACGTGACCTCCCCTCCCCTCCCCCTCCCCCTCCCCCTCCCCTCCCCTCCCCTCCTCTCTCCTCCCCTCTCGGTTACCCGCGTTCTGGTCAGGACCCCTACCGACGGCAGCTGCTCGAAAGGACCGGAGAAGTGCGGGCTGGGCCGGTGCGAAGGCTCAGCCTCTCAGAACGCGCTGGCTAATCCATCCAGCCGTTCCAAGGCATGGTTTAGGAATCTTCGGTTCTTTCCTGCCACCGTTTTAGAGGCAGAAACACCAATATTTAGTGTCAAATGGGTTTCCAAGACCGTCTAGTCCAGCCCTTCCTTTTGCAGCCTGGGGAAACTGAGGCCAGCAAATATTAACCGACAGGGGCGCTGAAGACGCGCAGGACAGGAGCCCAGATTCCCTGTTCCCTGGACAACCCCTGTACCCCTGCTCGGTCCCGGGCTGTGCTGCCGTTTACGGAACGCTCAAAACTCCTCTAGGAAGAGGGGAGGCTTTCGTTTCCTCATTCCGGGAACAAGGTGGGCTCCCCAGCGGCCCTCGGGCCTGACGCGCGCCCCCCTTCCTCCTCCTCCTGCTCCGTCCTGGGCGCCGCCTCGGGGTGGGGAGGCCCCGGGGCCCTTCCAGCCACGTGCCCCGGACTGGAGCTTGTGTGGCGGATGCTCGCCCCCTAGCGGCACGCCTGAGGATGACAGGCGGGAGGCGAGGAAAGTCTCTCCCTGACAGGGCTGAGAGGTGACCTGCGCTTCGAGATTTGACCTCCCCACCTCACCGTCATCCCAGCTCTGTAAGATCTCCTCGTTACTTCAAAATTTGGTGCTTTTTCATCAGTTTGTGGCATCGATTTTAACCTGTTGTATTCAAATGGTACCCCCGTTGCTTACCGAGTCGGGGGGCATCCTTTTACACTTTCTGCAGAGGTAAGTGGCACACTCTCGCCTCTGCTGCCCTGTCCCCCAGCGCTAGTTCTGGTCCAGAAGTCGGTGGCGCAGGGTCCCCGGTGCAGGGAGCCCCTGCCCGCGGGAAGCCCGGCGGGCACCGTGGGTCTGGAGCTCCTCGCACTCTAACGATGAGGGCTGCAGGCTCTGCAGCGCCGCTTCAGAGGACGCCCCACCTGAGGAAAGACCTGTGGGCTAAAGACAGTTCTGTTGCAGAGAGAGCTACATCTTCCCCAGTGCTAACGAGTGCAGAGACCTTCAGACGGGCCCTGGGTCCTGAGGCCGGGGCGGCAGCCGGAGCTGGGCGGGAGGCAGAGGCGCAGGCCTCCGGGAAGGCTGCTACCTGGGGCTGCCTTTTTTTTTTTTTTTTGGTCTGGGTCTCGCTCCAGAGACGTCTGCCTGAGAGCTCCACGCAGCTCCCTGAGGCGGCCCCCACCCTTCAAATGGTCCCGGGAGAAACCAGAGCCCTCCGCTGGCCGCCAGAGAGCCCTCTCCTCCGTTGTCTGCGTCCGCCCTCCCTGCCAAAGCCTTCCCACTCCTAGGCGGACGAGACCCAGCCCTGGCTCTGCGAGGTGCCCGCCCGCCCCCATTCCCGCCGCTCTCCCTGGGGGCTCCTTGGGTGACGCTGTGAAGTGGTGACACGTGAAGAGCTTCGGGAGTGCCCCACTTGCCCCAGGCTGGATTTATTACCCAGTGATAGGTCAGCTACCTTTAAATGCCTGTATCTGGGGAGTGAGGTGGGGTGGAAAGGGAAATGAAATTACTAAAGGTTTTCCTATTGTTTTTTTAAAGAAAGGAAATACTAATTGCTCAGGAACGAGGCAATCGTTTGTATCTCTGAAGCTGGCTCTTGCTCTAGGGCCCTGGACTAGGCCTTCATCCAGGTTTGTGCCTGGACCACAAACCTCTGCCTGGGTTTCTCAGACCCATCCCAAGCCCAGACCATTCATGGCCCAGTGAGAAGGAAGTTAATATGAAACGACCTCATGTCAGGAATGTTGGGCTGCTCTTCCGGACCGCCCCGTGCAGCACTGCCTTGTCCCGAGGGGCCCCCCAGGGAGCAGTGCCGCCGTGCTGGGCATCACAAGCTCTCCCCAGCTGTCTCTCTGTGGGGCTAGCTCAGCTCGCTGTGGCTTTGGAGGCCCCTGGACTCCTGTGCCTGGGAAACACCTGGGCCAGGTGAGATTCATTTGTAGGGGCCCATTCCTGCCACGCTAGAGCGATGGGTCTCGGGAATTTGTGATGTCCTGGTCCAGTTCCTTACCTGAGACATGGGCCAGTGAGTGAATTGTAACTAACAACGAAGGGCTCAGGTCTGTGACTGACCTGACCGCTCTGAGCAGATTCCAGGGTATCCTTCCATTAACATCATACTCATTCTTGCACCTTGACAAACTCTCTTAAGGGATACAGACTCTCGACCACCACCCAGACCCGAATGATGGATCTTCAGCCTTTTTTTTTTTTTTTGGTGGCACAGGGGATCGAACTCATAGCCTCACACCTGCCAGACAGGCGCTTAAGCCACTGAGCCAAACTCCCAGCCCTAGTTTTTTGAGGCAGGGTCGCACTATGTAACTCAGGCCGGCCTTGCGCTCGCGTTGTAGCCCAAGCCGGCCTCAAACTCACAACGCTCCACCTACCTCAGCCTCCCGAGTGCTGGGATTAAAGGCGTGCACCACCACGCCCACTTTGATCTTCAGCCTCTTGCCTGCCTTCTCCCCTCTGTATTCCTCTGGCTTTCAGTCTGTTCCTCAACTGTGCCCAACTTTTCTTTGTTGGGTTTTTTTTTTGGCACCGGGGATTGAACTCACAACCTCGTGCCTGCCAGGCAGGCGCTTAAGCCACTGAGCCAACTCTCGGCCCTAGTTTTTTGAGACAGGGTCACACTATGTAGCTCAGGCCAGACTTGCACTCACATTGTAGCCCAAGCCAGCCTCGAATTCATAATGCTCCTTCTACCTCAGCCTCCCGAGTGCTGGGATTAAAGGCTTGCACCACCATGCCTGGCTTTTTGTTTCTTTCTTTTTTTGGCACTGGGGATCAAACTCAATCTCATGCCTGCCAGGCAGGTGCTTAAGTCATTGAGCCAAACTCCCGGTCCCCAACTTTTCCTCACATCAAGGCCTTTATACTGGCAGCTCATTGCCCAGCGAACCACCCCTTCCAGAGCTCTGCCATTGCTCTATGTCCTGCTTTGGGGGCTCAGCTTAAAAACAAATCTCTTGATACAGAGGGCTCCAGACTTACAATGATTCAATATAGGATTTTTTTTAACTTTATGCTGGTACAAAAGCAACATGCCTTCAGTAGCAACTGTCCTTTGCATTTCAATCTTTCCCCTCTCCATATAGTGGCAGAAGGTGAGCCACTGATACCCTGCAGTGTGTTGGGTTGCTGAGGTGTGATGGGTGCTCCTTAGCTTGGGGGTGTTTCGGCTTCTGCATGTTCAACTTACAGGGGGTTTTTAAGGACGTAACCCCAGTGTAAGTGCAGGAGCGTGCATACGGGCTTGGAGGAGCCTGAGCCCCCTGGGGGAGGAGGAGGACAGAAGCGGGTTCTTGATCTACATAGTGGTTACCAGGTGTGCACGTCAATACACATTCCTGAAACTGTCTACTTAAAATCTGTAGACTCTCTGTAGTAAACTTAAAAAGGTGAACTTTTAAAAATAATGTCAACCTGTTCCCCGTCTCCTGTTATTTCTACTACTCTCAACGCAGGTCCATCTCTCCCCTGGCATTATACTGACTGCTCATTTGTAAACGGTCTGTCCCCCTGGAATGCCAGCCCTGCGCGGATAAGAGCCCGCCTTGCAGATAGGTGTAGCATAATCCCCGCTGCATGGCAGACACTAAGCCAGCAACTGAGTAGATAAACAGATGAATAAAAACACTGGGATTTAATGACAGAAAAACTTTAAAAGCAGCAAAGGAGGTCAGCCTGAGGATAGAAGCTTCCGAGACTCCCGGCGCCAGCGACGTGACAGTTCGGGGGTCTTGCTGGTCCCTGCCTGGAGGCCGCACACCGGCCAGTCTACAGCTCGTTGGGGCTGTCCTGGTCGGCATAGATGAGGAAGCCCGTGAAGAGGCTGTCGGTCCAGTAAGGGTCGTAGAAGAGCCCGTTCTGCTCTGAGTAGAAGATCTGCAGCCAGACCTCGTCGCCCTGCTTGAGGGCCAGGATGGTGGAGCCCGAGGCCACGTCGTGGTTGCCGGTGTTGGCATCGAAGGTCCGGATGCGGTACTGGCCGTTGTGCACGAGGCCGATGGCTAGGTGCTTGTTGGCCAGGGTGATGTCGTAGGTGAAGTAGTAGATCCCTGGCACGCCGCAGACGAACTTGCCACTGGATGAGTTGTAGTGGCCGCCCTCGTTCATCAGGATCTTGTCAAACTTGATGGGCAGTCTCTCCCGAGGGTAGCTCTTGGTCACCGCCACTGAGAAAGCCGACTTGGGCCGCCCACTGCCACAGCTGCAGGGGCCTGGCAGACCCGGTTCCCCCTTCTTGCCCTTGGGCCCCTTCTTGCCCGGTGTGCCGTGCTTCCCAGGGGTACCGCTGACCCCCTTGGGACCACGGGGGCCAGCCAGCCCGATGGCCCCAGCTTTGCCCTTTGGTCCTTGCTTTCCCCGGTTACCTGTCCGGCCAGGTGGACCTGGAAGACAGAGCAGCGGGTGTTATGGGGGGGTCCCTCATGGCCTTGGATTTTCCCCTTCATTGTAGGAGCCTGTGGGAAATGGGAAGAACAAGAGGGCTTTGGAGTAACATGGAAATGAAGCAAATCTTAGCTGGGAGTGGTGGCAGTGTGCACACAACCCCAGCACTCGGGAGGCTGAGGTGGGAGGGTTGTGAGTTTGCAGTGAGTCAGGGCTACATAGCAAGATGAGAGAGAGAGAGAGAGAGAGAGAGAGAGAGACAGAGACAGAGACAGAGACAGAGAGACAGAGAGAGACAGAAGAGAGAGAAAGGGGGAGAGGGTGAGAGAGAATGAGAGAAGAGAGAGAGAGAAAAGGAAGAAGAGAGAGAAAGGGCGAGAGGCAAAGAGAGAAGGGGAGAGAGAGAGGGAGAGAAAGACAGGGAGAGAGAGAGAGAGAGAGAGAGAAAGAGAGAGGGAGAGAAAGAGAGAGGGAGAGAAAGAGAGAACATGTAAAGAAATAGAAATGGGGCAAATCCTGATGCTATAGCCTGGAGTGCTTTCCGATTCTTATGGTAATGCCTTCCAAAACCATCGTGTATCAGGGTAAAAAGAGCAACACAACAATTCCCATTCTTTCCTTTTCTTGCTCCCGAAGAAGAGCCCGGTTTGTGTGCTAGTTCAGTCCTTCAGTGTGCTGTTCTGGCAATGGGTTGAGAGGATAACTGGAAAAAGCCTCCTGGCTTCAAAACCCTGACATTAGTAAGATCCCTGTCTAGTGCGCCAGGGACTTGTCACACATATAAGGTTTTATTGTAGTATTGCTTAGAAAAGCAGGAAAAAAAAAAAAGATAGAAACAAACAAATTCCCCCTCCAAAAGGAAATGATTAGAAAATTATGGCCATCCATACTGTGGAATTCTATGTAGAGGTTTACAAACTGAGTTGTAGTTATATATCCTAGATGAAACCATCTCTAAAGCATGGTAAGAGGAAAGGCCCAGTGGCAGAATCTTTTATTTTAAAAGGGAAACCACGATGCTAAATGCTTCAGTACCCATGTAGTCAGCCAGGTGTGGTAGCACATGCCTGTAATCCTAACACTTGGGAAGCTGAGGCAGGAGGATTGCTATGAGTTTGAGGACAGCCTGGGTTACAAAGTGAGTTCAAGGCCAGGCCGAACTGCAGAGTGAGACCCTGTTTCACTAAGACAGAAAAAAACAAAACAAAACAAAAAATTAAAAAAACATTTAGTACACAGGATGATGCCTGGCTTAGGGGAAACACTAGCTCAATATGAGCTGGCATAGCCCACAGGACACTTCCCCACCAGTAATGATTTTCTGCAGGACGCCTCTTGGTTTTTCAATATTAGTATTTCACAAAATATATGTTTCTTTTAATACAACATTTTTGGCCAGTAAGTATATTGAAAACAAACATCTATATTTATGATTGCTCGACACATATTTTTTTAAAAAAAAGAATAAAAATTTGAGCTACATCTGAATACAGTCCTACCGCTGGAGGAATGGCAGAATTGAGTGCAGGTGTTGAAGGCACGCTGAGCGTTGATCAGAATGGCTGCTGCCTCTGGGCGTCCTTGTGTCACTGGACCCAAGGCCACTGTTTGTGACAACCACATGAACTGCAAGGTTGTTCTGGTTTAGATCTAGGTGGTCCCCCAGAGCCTTGTGTGTTCAGAGGTGGGGCTTTTGGAAGGTGCCCTGGTCTTGGGGTACAGTGCTCATCAGTGGGTTAACCCACTGGTGAGCGCAAAGCTAGGTGTGCTCTTGGGGGCTGCACTGCTGGGGAGCAAGTCACTGGGGGGGGGGTGTGTGGCTGTCAGTGCCCTACTCCGGCTTCCTTTCCGTGAGCAGCTTCCTTCGGCTGTGTGTACTCAGAGCCGGCCTTGGACGGCAGCCATGAGCGAAGTAAACCCGTCCTCCTTTAGTTTGTGGGTGTCTGGTGTTGTGTACAGCAACAAGAAAACAACTGGACAGTGATCAGGGAAGAAATGTTTTAGGCATTTGACATCTTGACAAGGTACTTTCTTATATGTATGTAGGTAGGCATCTCACTGTGTTTTAGAGCTTAGTGTTAACATGTAATACACTTACATTTTTTCTATTCTAAATAATAATTGAGAGGTTGAGGCACGAAGATTGTTGAGAGTTCGAGACCAACCTGGGCTACAAAGTGAGCTCAACGCCGGCCTGAACTGCACAGCGAGACCCTGTCTCAAAAAGACAAACAAACCAAAAAAAAAGACAAACAAACCAAAACAAAATGAAAACAATTCAAAGCTAAAACCAAAAGTAAGTAAATAAATAAAAAAGAAGGGAGCTCGAGTTGTAGTTTAGGAGTAGATGATGTTCTGGGTATAAGTGAGGCCTTGGGTTCAATCTCTAGTACCAAAACGGGGAAAATGAAGATAAGACTAAAAAAAAATAAAATCAAGAAAGTCACAAAGCTGTTCCTTGATAAAATGAAAAAAAGCGAGGTGGGAGAAGGAGCCTAGAGCACAGTAGGAATAGAGGCGATCGTTTTGGCTTGGGGTGTTTTTCCAGAAGATGTGGAGATAGGAACTTTACCAGGAAGGTTGACCATGATTTTGTGTTGGGATTTTTCTTTCTTTTTTTTTTTTTTTAACAGAGTCATTCATTCATTCATCCATTCATTCATTTTGAGACAGGGTCTTGCTACATAGTTCAGGCTGGCCTTTAATTAACTATGTAGACTAAGCTGGCCTTGAACTCACTATGTAGCCAGGCTGGTCTCGAAGTTGCTGCATTCCTTCTGCCTCAGCCTCCCAAGTGCTAGGATTATAGACGAGCACCAACACATCCAGCAGTTTTTTTTTTTTTAAATAAGGTCTCAATATATAGCTTGGGCTGGCTTCAAAAATTGTGATCCTGCCTCAGCCCCTCGAGTGTATGTGTCACTATGCCTGCCTTATGCTTCCTTTTTGATTCCCTTTTTAAGAATCTCCAGGAAGCACTGAATTTTCTTTCTTTCTTTTTTTACTGGGAATGGACCTCACAACCTCACGCTTGCCAGGCAGGTGCTGTGTCGCTGAGCTGTATCCCCAGCCCTACTTTTCAAGACCCTTCTGCAGACGGATTTGCTGTGTGGTAGGACAGTGGTCAGACACGATCCCAGCTTCATCTGGATTTTGCATGTCAGCACTCTGTCTCCCTCCTAGCGTGACTTCCTCAGCAGGGACTCATGGTGTGGCAGAACAGATGGCCCAAAACAACCCAACCTTACACCCTCCTCACTCCCGATCACCAGGAAGTCTCTCCTGTATGAGCCACAGATAAGTAACTCTCGGGTACTTTAGCTGGCCCGCTGGAGCACTGCCTGCACCTGGGTCCACCTCACTGGCAGGAATGGAAGCTGTGACATCCAGCGCCTGGCTATGGCAAGACCCTGAGTCCAAGCCACTGCCATCACTCCCGGTTATTCTCCTGGGAAGCAGGTACTCTGGGAGAGTTAGTCTGGTGTGGCAGGAGAAGCCTGGATCTGGAGCCCGCTCCCAGATTATGGAAGCTCAGGGAATCAACCAAGGGGTGGCTAATGTGTGCTGCGTGCCCGCTCGGGGGCTGGTGTTTCTCACAGTGTTCTACTTCATCTTCACCACCACCCAGGGAGGCGCATGCCTTCGTTCTCCCTGGCAAGAGATGAGGAAACTGAGGTTTGAGGGAAGTTGTTATGGATTAAAAACTGGTGGTCAACTTAACACAGCTGAATTACATCAGCATAGTGTTGAGTGAAGATGGTCCACCTGAAGAAAGTTGCCAGCATAAAAAGAGACATGGACAAGAAGAGCAAGGCGTTGTGGGTTCTTTCAAGAGTTGCTGTTTCAAGCCGATGGTTCTCCCAGAGGTGCGTGTCATGCTGCCTTCCCCAATATTGATTCGGCCATTATCATCAGAGGAGCTCAGGACCTCATCAGTGAGAGTGGCTGTGGTTCACGTTGCAGGAGCTCTGCTCCTCACATTGCGCATCGCTTCCTGGCTCCGGAGGGGAAGCTGTGTGCTGGAGAAGCTTGTCACGCTGGGCTTCCTGACCTGTGCTCAACTGTTCTCATCGTCAGAGGAGCGCAGGACCTCGTTGCCACTGAGGATGGCTGTGGTACTCTTCAGGGCAGCTCTGCTCCTTATTTTGAGCGTGACTTCTCGGCTCCAGTGTAGAACCCTCAACCCACTGCACAGCTCCTTCACCCCGCTGGCATAGACTTTCTAGTTTCCACCACTGACCTTTGGCCTTCCTGGCAGAGAACCGTAAAATAGACTGGCGTGAGTCCTTATTGTGGGCTCTTAGATTTCCATTTGGGTTTGTGGGAGGCATTGTCATGCGTTTGGGGTTTTTAGCTGGACTCATGCAGGACATTGCTGTGGGATCCAGGCCCTTGGCTGAATATTCTGGGTCTTAGTGTTGTGGACAGATTTTCCTGCACTTTCTTGTGCTTAACTCTGGGTGGCTATTATAAAACAATATTACAAATTCTGTGTCCTTTATGCAGTTGTTCTCCCTATAACCCCTGACTACAACAGAGGTTAAGGCATTTGCCAAAATTAGTATTCAAGTTTGTTCCCAAAGTTCAAGTTCTTGCAGCTACGACATGCTATTGTCAATCACCTTAACTCTCAGTTTCCTCATTACTGACATGGACTGATAAGAATATCTCTGTTCAGGATGGTATTAACAATCAGATGAGCAACCTACTCAAAAGTGGTGTGTCGGTGTTACAATACGATGCAAATAAGAGGTACGGTTAGGGCTAAGGGTGTGGTTCAGTGGTGGAGCCCATGCTTAGCATGTTCGTGTGAAGCCCTAGGTTCAATCCCCAGCACCACATTTAATATTTAATTTTCCTATTGATTAAAATATATTTGAGAGTGGTAACACTTAAATTCTGGGGTAAATGTTCAGCAGTATGAGGAATAGAAAGCTGAAAGGGCCTACAGACAGTATCCAGTCTGTTCACTACCAGCCTGGCTCCCTTTCTTGGGGAGCTACTTTTCTACTTTAGGGGGTCCCAGTGAGGCTGTCAATCACAATGACTGGATGCCCTCACCACCCACTCACAAAAATTCAGTCCTGGCAAATGGCAGCACTTCCTCTCTGTGATCAAAGTGTACATACCCAGGATAGGAGTGTGGCCCAGGAGAGTCAGTCATCCAGAGATGTGCAGTGTGGATAAAGCCATGAAACATGTTTTTGAACCCACCTGTTGACATTTAAGAACTCCCAGCCTTTGAGGGGATAAAGCAAACATGGAGAGAAACAGAACCCTGACAATGATATTGAAACTCCTGGATTTAGTCACTCTTGAAGCTCAACTCCAACAAATTCTATTTGAGTTTATGAACTGGGTTTCTGTCACTTGCACTCAAAGGAGTTCTGGATAGTGTTTCAGGAGCTTTGCAAAAAGTCACTTAGCATTCAGGGGTACAGGAGAGGCAGGAACTTGAGATCTGATACCTTCTTCTCCTTTTGGAATACACTGTCCTGTTTATAAAGAATCAGCCATTTGGTTAATAGAGAAAGGGATTAATATGCCTTTATTAGCTACATGAGCCCCCTGTGGGCTGGATGCTGTCAACTGCAGGTGGGAACGGGGTGGGGGGGGTAGGTGCAGGCCTCTTACCTTCCTCGCCGCTGTCACCCCGGTCCCCGTCCTGGCCATCCTGGCCATCTTTGCCAGGAAAACCCATTCTTCCCACCATTCCTGAGGGCCCTGGGGCTCCTGGGGGACCCGGGGGGCCCTGAGGGCCAGGCAGGCTGCAGACAAGTTGAGGGGAGCCCTTCTGGAAGTCTCTGCGGGCGAAGGCAGCAAGCAGCGAGTCGGCAGCACAGGGGAGGGCGCATGCCAGGAGCACCCAAGGGATCATCGTGGTCGCCTGTGGGAGCGAGAGAGCTGTGGCAGGTGAGTGTGGCCATGGCGCCAGCCTCCTGGGCAGTCTGAGGGTAGCTGTGATGTTGGCGGCAGGACAGGACAGGACATTGCTTAGATGTTGAGCTCACGTCTCCTCCCTGCGCGGTCAACCTTCCTTCGCTTTGCGTCCAGCGCTGGGAACTGTGTGCGCTTTGGGGCTGCCTGTGGGAGGCAGGCTGGGAAGTGAGCCGACCCCCGCTCCCCTCCTGGTCGCTCAGGGGTCTGCTGCAGCTGTAGTTCTGATGTCCAACAATGGACGCCTTGGAGCGAGCCATTTGCCTTTTTTTGCCCTCAGAGGGCTTCTTTAGATAAGTGCCATAGAGACAACACTGGCCAGGTACTACCAGCTACTGCTTTAAATGCAGTTATAGGGCGAGCCCTGGAGACCCCCCGTCTCTCAGGAGCTGTTCCTACTTTCCCTCCCCCAGCTCCCCATTGTGTTGCCTCACTCCTCTTGGCACCCACACTTGCCTCTCGAATGTGTCCTATCTCTTCCCCACTCTTAAAAAAAATGCAGTGACATCATATAGTAACAAAGCTATTTTCTTTCCAATTTCTTCAATCCCAATGAAAGCATGGGGCAGGCCTCAGCTTGGGGATGGTGTGTGTTTCATGTCTTTATACCCCTTCCCCGATATCTCTGTCAAATAGCACATGTGTGTGTAGCAGGCTTTGCCTGTTCCCCCCTGCACACAGGCGTTCACTTAGTCCCCAGGTATTCACGAAGGGCCTCCCACGCACCAGGCATTGTCCTCTGAGGACACAACTAGGAAGCGCAGGGTCAACAGCCTCTCTTGGACTTTACAGTTTAGTGCTGAGAAAGACAATAAATACACAAACACAGAACTTTTAGTATGTAGATACAGTATATATACAGAAGGAGAAAAGAAGCAAGGAAGGGGATGGAAACCTTGAATGGGAAGTGAGTGTGTGTGTTTTTAATTTAGTAGAGTTTATTAGAGCAAAAAAGAGTTCGCAAATAAGGCAGCATTCAGAACCAAAAGAGAAAAAGCTCCTAGTTGTGAGCAGAAAGTATTTACTGCTGTGTGTGGTAGCAGACTCCCGTAATCACAGCACTCAGGAGGCTGAGGCAGGAGGATTGTCGTGAGTTTGAGGCCAGCCTGGGCCACAGAATGCATTCAAGGTCAGCCTTAACTACACAGTGATATAGAAAAGATTTATAGGTACAGAAGCAGTTTGGTTAGTTACTGCAGGGAGTTTGGTTTACTTGGGCAGGGTGTGTGATGAGGTCTAAACCTGACATGGGTGTGGTCTGGCCGTCAGCAGCTTGTGATTGGATGAAACTCAGCTGCTATGATTGGCTGATGCTCAGGTACTTGTTAAAGCATACACTCAGGTTGCAGTTCGTTTACATATTAAATCAGGTTGCGATTTCATAGGGATTCACGATATAGGGGTAGCTTTAGGCTGATTTTAATTTAATAATATCAGTATATTTAAAAAGCAAAATGTGGAAAAATTGAAAAATCTTGAGACTCAGGTCCCTCACATACAGCATAAAATGAAATTTCACTATCATATTAAGAAAAAGTAAAGAAAGGTAGGACTGTAAAATGGTACAGCAGCTATGGAAGACACTATTGAAGTTCCTCAAAAATTTAAAAATAGAAGCCGGGCATGGTGGTTCAACCTTTAATCCCAGCACTCTGGAGGCTGAGATAGGAGGAGAGTTGTGAGTTGGAGGCCGGCTTGAGCTACAACATGAGCGCAAGGCCGGCCTGAGCTACATAGTGCGACCCTGCCTCAAAAAACTAGGGTTGGGAGTATGGCTCAGTGGCTTAAGCGCCTACCTGGCAGGCATGAGGTTGTCAGTTCGATACCCAGTGCCACAAAACAAAACCAAACCAAACCTTAAAAATAGAGCTGCCATCTAATGTAGCAAACCTAAAAGAGTCAAAATCAGAACCTTGAATAGGTATCAACATTCCCATGTTCAATGCGGCATTATTCATAACAGCCAAGAAATGGTACCACAAAAATGTCCCTCGTCCACTGACAGATGGATATGGAAAAGCTGGTTTATACAAACGGTGGAATATTATTCAGCCTGGGAAAGGAAATCTTGCCATTTGCAATACCATACTATGGATGAACCTGGAGGCCATTATGCTAAGTGAAATAAGCCACTGACAGATGGATATGGAAAAGCTGGTTTATACAAATGGTGGAATATTATTCAGCCTAGGAAAGGAAATCTTGCCATTTGCAATACCATACTATGAATGAACCTGGAGGCCATTATGCTAAGTGAAATAAGCCATTCACAGAAGGGAAAATACTTCATGATTCTCCATAGATGAGCTATCTGTAATAGTCAAACCTATAGAAGCAAAGAAGGGAGTCTGTATTATTTGCTGGGGACCAAGGAGGGCCTCCATGTGACAGTGACTTGTGAGGCCCTCTGTGATCATGGTGATGCCCAGTGAAGTGCAGGCCATGACCTGTGCAGGTGGCATCACCAGGTGCTTCCAGGTCCCCTGTGGAGCCTCCCTTTGTGCTCTAAGCAGAAGGTACAGTGAGTTTCCCAGGTGGAAAGATCAGATCACATGTGCATGTACCCATCCCTGGAGAATCTTGGGCAGGTTCCACAAACACCCAGGAGACCCTGGCAACCCCAGATGGGAGCACGGAGCCAGGCTTGAAGCTGTACTAGGGGCCCGAAGGCCTGTGGCACTATGTAAAGAAGGACATAGATGGAGGGACACAGAAGCACTAGGTGTCTGGTCCCCTGGAGAGCTGCAAAGATGACTTCGTGGATGACCATCAGAGGGTGTGGAAACTGACTAAGACATACAAGATGCTTCAAGCCAAGTGGAGAGATCAGCCTACAGGGCAGAATTTGCAAAGGAACACTTGGAGAGCCCATTCTATGGCTCTCAGACTTTTCAGACCAAGAATTGAAACATGCAGGGCCAGACAGCAGGGAGTGGGGAGGGACAGTGAACCTGTGGCTGAGGCCTACAGGAGGAAGTGAGGTGAGAGCGGTGTAGCTGCCCCCGGGGGAAGCAGTGAGAGAGTGTACCACCGCTCTGTGCAAAGGGGCTGACTGCCTTTGGCCTTGCCTGGGTACATGGAAGGTTTGAGACAATCCTGCAGCGGGACTCCGCCTGGGCCCAAGGGACGCTGGTGGAAACTGAGAGACTCGGATGATGTTAACCAAGAGAGGTGGACACCACAGGCCACGGTGGAGGGGGGAGCCTGGTACAGTCACAGGCCCAGTGGGAGAAGCCCCACGGGACAGGCAGCTTTCCGTGCCCGCCAGGCCGGAGAGGCAGAGCAGAAGCCCCCTCGCTGTCCCCTTACCTGTCCTCCCCTCAGCCTGCAAGAACGGGAGCTGAGCTGCCCGGGCTGAAGGAGCAGGAAGGAGCGCGCCTTCTGCTGGATGGAGACTGCAGTGTGGCTGACCTGAGGGTGGAGGGCTCAACCCGGGAGGCTCCTCGCTGACTACATTTCCTAAAGGGGCAGAGAGAGGCAAAAGAAAAGCTGCTGGGAGAGGGCGTGCTAGGGATTTAAAGTTGTAGTTTGATTGCACTGATCGTGTTTCTAGTGTCCTACTTGGTCACGGTAGGTCACATAAATACTAGAAGACATGGGGCAGTTCCAGGTGGACAGAGGTGCTTGGAGAAAGCTGTGATCCACACACTCCCCAGGCCCTAGGATTGGCTGGGAGATGAAAACTGGTTGGCATCGCCTCTGGGCCTCCCACAGCAGGAAGTGAATTCTCACTGCAGGAGAGTGAAGAAGGAAGCAGGTGAGAGGAAGGAGAATCCTGTGAAGATCTGGACTAGCAGGAAAGAGAAATGCAGCTGTAACAGAGAGGAAGTGTGAGTCCCTCACTGTCCCACTCCGCTCTGCTCTTCCTAACAGATAACGACACTGTTTTCTTCCCAGTGCCGGGGATGGAACCCAGGGTCTTGCCATGCTAGGCCAGTGCTCTAACACTGAGCCAGTCTGGTCCAAAAGGGGACACGGCAGCCACAGCTGGCTGGATCACACCCTAGCCTGAGTGGAGTAGGGGTGCGGCTCTGGGACCCACAAGGAGGAAGGGCTTTCTCAGAACCGGCACTGTGATGTCTCTGCATCCCCAGAGAAGTCCCAGCACCTCGGGCCAGGAACAGTTTTGGAAATAACGGGACAGACTAGATGGCTTCCAGATCTGGAGGGGGAGGGAGGCGCGTCGCCTGGCCTCCAGCACTCCTCCAAGAAAAACAAGGCTCCAAAGGGTCTCAGCCTGCACTCTACCTGGCCCCACTCCCTGCCACCTGGCACGGAGAAAAGGGGGCCACGGCGGGGGAGGAAGGTTAGAGGGGAACCAAGACCCCACAGACTCCAGACAGGGTCCCTTTGAGTTAAATTTAGAATCGCGAACTTGGGGAGGGCTCCAACCCTTCAGTTCCAGATGGGAAAAGGAAAATAGAGACCAAGTGACTTTATCACACGAAGAAACAGAGGCTCCCAGAACTGAAATGACCCCCCGCGGTCACACAGGCAGGGCGCGGTGAAGGCATCCGACCCACACTGTGTCTCCCCTGAGGACTACGCTAACTCCGCTCTACCCTGTCCCTTCCCCACTGGTTTTGTATTTGTTTTCCATTTTTTCCCTCCCATTTTATAGAAAAGGAAACGGAGACTCAGAGAGGCTAACTGGCTCATGTTTACACAACTAGCTGGTGGCAGAAGTTACATTTCTGAACTTGGGTTTGGCTGCTCCTGGCACCCAAATGCTTTCCATTCTGTCAGCAGTTCTTAGATTTTTTTATCCCAAATATCCCGAATTACAGAAGAGACCTTGAAGCATATGCCAAGTCGCACACAGAAATAGAAAAATCTCTTTGATATCTTATGCTTTATTTTATAAATACACACACACACACAAACACACACACACGCACGCGACATGGCTTTGAAAATGTAGACGTGCTGCATTTGCCTTCTTAAGCTACCCTGAGTAGATGGATGCTTCAGGAAAACCTCTTGCCCCTTGAGAGGCCCATGCTTGGCTTAGGCAGTGGACTGGGGTGAGGGGAGCCAAGCCCTGATGACCCCAGAGCCCTGATGTTCAGGACGACGTGCCCGGGGGGGCTGAGCCATACGACGAGGGTGCACAAAGCACAGGTCAGCCCCCTCAGTGGGTCCTGCCACAGCAGCCTTCTCCCTGCTGTGCTCATGGCCCCCAGCCCCCTGCCCGCTCCCGCAGCCCGCTGGAGAGACAGGCTGACACAGAACCCAGCCGCCTCCTTCTCCAAGACCCTCCAGCAGCTGCTGGCTGCAAACAGCAAACATCGGAACCCCTGAGGCAGCCTTCAAGGCCCTAAATGACCTGGCTCCGGCCTTGCCTCGGCCTCCCTCAGCTCCTCCCTCCTCACTCCCTCCTGGTCGCCTCAGTAACCCAGGGCTCCACCCTCTGGTTTGCCGGCTGTTTATCCCATGGTGTTTCAGTTTAAATGTCATTTCCTGCAGGTCCTCCGGGACATCCTCTCCGGCGGCTCTCCTTTTGGTCATGGATCTTAGTGTCTTTCCTGGCCCAGACAGCAACTTGCTGGTATTTATTTAGTTACCTCTCCCATGAGTCTCCTATTAAAATGTAAGTCTTTGGAGAACAGGCCCCAGCTGGTAACCTGGTGTCAAGCTTTCTCATATACAATGAGTATTTAAGGAATATTTGCTTGATTAATGAAAGAAAAAGCAGCGTGTGTGTATGTGTGTGTGAGTGTGTGTGTGTGTGTGTGTGTGAGTGTGTGTGTATGTATGTGTGTGTGCATGCATGTCCTCAAAAAAGTCCCTAACAGAGAAAACAAGACAGTGGCTTAACTCCAAAAAGGTCCCAACGCCCTTGACTCAACTCTTTCCAACCCAAGCCAGACTTCATCTCTCCTTCTTTGACCTCCTGCATATAGGATTTCTTTCGTGCCCCCTGAGGCTGGGGAACAGGGGTGTTGGGCTTGCAGAATACCTTAAGATGCTCCACAAATAGTTGTTCAGTTGATCAGAAGGTAAGCTCTAGCCCTCTTCACTACCTTACTGCTTTTTTCTGGGTGTAGAAAGTTGTGAGTTGGTAGGGAAAGCTTCATTATTGTTTCCTGGCTGAAGAGGAAAACTGTTAGCCAGTTACACCCCAGAAATGGAATCATGAGGTGCTAAACTTGGGTGAGTTCTGAGGCCTGGCTTTAATTTGCCCAGTGCTGGTTTTCTCACCTCTAGTAAAGCAGCTAATGACTCATACAGACACATGTTCTCGGAAAGCCAGTTCTAGGAGCCCGGGTGCTGCAGCCCAAAGTCTGCTGTCAAGGGATGAGCCTTTCTCTTTCCCGCTTTGCCCGCCCCCCCATCTCCCTCTGCTGCGACGTGAAAGAGGCAGAAGTGGGGCCACGTTAGCTCCTGGGTCCTTCTGGAATGTGGCCTGTCTGTGCAGAGTCCAGAACACTTGTCTCACCCTTGAACGGGGCTCCTTTGCCTGGGTGGGGAACAATGTTTCCTTGGAGATCTACTCATGTAAGTTATACTCCAATAACTATCTTATTGAAGTCTAAAACAATGCTTAACTCAGTGATTAAGAGCCATGGGAAACCCAACTCCTCAACTATCTAGTGGAAATAAAAGCACACTCAGCCCATGGAGTTTGTGGGAAGGATGCAACAGTGCATTCGAAGTATCTAGCACAGAGTCTGACACTGTACATGCTCAGTAGTTGAACAAAGCTTGGCCCCCCAAAGCCTTCAATCTTTACCTCCTCCCCAGAATCCCTCAGAGTTGCCTGCTTCATCTTTTAGCCTCAGTTCTCATTTCGTCTCAGGCCTACCCTGCTCATGCTCACACCACCTGTTCTTTCCAAACCCCAGACCCAATTTGTGGTCACGTATTTCCTTGTCTTTTGACTTCTTAACTGTCTATCCCGCCTGCAAAATCCAGGAAAGCTGGGCCTCTGCTGTTGCTCTCTCTTGTACCACCAACACCTGGCACAGTGCCTACATACAGTATTCTCAACACATTGTTGCTAAACAGTCTTGAACAAAATAGCCACTCTTTTAGTTACTAAAATATCACCAGAATCACAAAAGATTTCAGCCTTGCACCTTGGCCTATAATCCCAGCAATTTGAGAGGCTGAGGCAAGTTTTGGCAATTCATTGAGAACCTGTCACAAAAACAACTGGGTATGTACCTTAGTGACCCTTGGATTCAATCTCCAGTACAAAAACAAAATATTAGCCTGGCGTGGTGGTGCATGCCTGTAATCCCAGCACTTGGGAGCCTGAGGTAGGGGGATCGTTGCAAGTTTGAGGCCAGTCTGGGCTACAAAGTGAGCTCAAGGCCAGCCTGAACTACATAGTAAGACCCTGTCTCAAAAAATTTTTGATAACTATTTGAACCACAAAGTTACACTAATCTACTGGGGAAATAACTGGCCTTGAATTCAGAAGCCCCTGAGTACCAGTCTTAGTTTGTAATTTACTAGTCAAGGGATGGTGAAATGTCATTGTATCTTAACTGGACTTCAACTTCCTTACCTGTAAAATGAGGATAAGAACACTTGCCTTACTGGACTGTTCTGAGCTTTAAGTAAGATAATGAATGTGAAAGCAAAACATTAAAATTACAGCCCTCTTCAAAACTGGAACTGCCACACACTGCAGGAGAACTAAAGGATAGCAGTCCTGACCTCCTGCTAGGAGCCCCTGGAGTGTTTCAGGGGGACACCTTACCCTGGCAGAAGAGGGCACCTGAATCTGACCTAACAGGACAATTCTCTCTGTTCAGAGTTAAAAGCGACAAGCCTGCTGGTTGGGATAAGACCGAGCTTGCTTGCAGATGAAGTTTGCTGAAAACTCACTTTCATGGGAGTAAGAACTCTATAATGGAAAACACCCTGCCCTTTCCAAATTCCAACAAACAAATTGGAAGCAGCCTTTTCCAGTTTCTCTGAATGGAGGCGAAGCAGCTCCACACAGTGCCCTCGCAGGGCCCCCTTTGCTGGGATTCCAAGATGGGGGTGTATATGGAAACTCTCCAGTATCCAGAGTGCAAATAACAAAGGATTAACAGTCATAGAACCCTCTTGCACCAGGGCTCCGAGGGAAAAAGTTGATCTGCTATTTTCTTTCTTTCTTTCTCTCTCCCTAATTTTGGCTCTGCTGAAAGAAAAAGAAAAAGAGGTCCAGGGAGAAATTATGATTTAAAGAGAGGTCTCAGAAGCCAGGATCTTGCAGGCTTTGTCTCAGCAATCATTCCTGAAAGCACACAGGAAATTGGCCTTGGAATTAAAGCTGCACAACTGGATCTTCCGATACATACACTGGAGTGCTTTCAAGTCAACGAGCATGGTGTGTAACGTGGTGGGCAGTGGGACCCACCCTTCTGGGCCCCAGGAAGCTTTAGGGCTGAGCTTCAGCTGCCTGCAAGCCAAAGCCATCAAGCTTTGGACCTGCCCACAGCTGTGGCAGCTGTTTTGTGCAACGTGGAGACCAAGGACTGCAGAGCGCGAGAAGGATACAGCTGCCGTGCAGGACGTGATGGGGAGGGAGGAGGCCAGCATCTCCAGAGAGCCTGCTCCACGTGGCAGGCCAGGGTGGTGGGGGAGAGTGCTTGAGCACACCGGCCAATAGGGAAATGACACAGTCATGTCAGATGGCCTCACTGCCACATTAAAAAGTAAAAAGAGGCAGATGAAATTAATTCCAGTGTGCTATTTAGCCCAAATATCATTTTAGCATGTAATCACTGTAAAAACAATTAATGTGACATTTTACATTCTTTAATTAATAATACTAAGCCTTTGGAACCCAGTGATGTATTTTACACTTGCGGCACCTCTCAGTTCAAACTGGCCACATTCAAAGTGGTTGAAAGCCATGCAGTAGCCACTAGGTTCATTCGACATAGCTGCCTGAGTTCAAATCCCACAGACTATGTGTGCTTGCTGTGGCTTGATTATGTCCTCCAAAAGGTCATGTGAGGCCAGGCATTGTGGCGCATGCCTGTAATCCCAGCACTCGGGAGGCTGAAGCAGGAGAATCGATACAAGTTTGAGACCAGCCTGGGCTACAAAGTGAGCTCAAGACCAGCCTGAACTGCATAGTGAGACCCTGTCTCAAAAAGACAAAACGAAACAAAAAAACCCCAAAAAGTCATGTGCTGGACACTTAATCCTCAGATTTGCACATTAGTGGTAGCAGTAGGTGAGACCTTTGGGCGGTAACTAGGGGGAGATGAAGTCATGAAGGTGAGGCCCCATGACGGCATTAGTGGCTTTAAAAGAAGAGAAAGAGCGGCCCAAGCTAGCGTTTTTGCTCTGTCTCACTATCTGATGCCCTCTACATGTTGCGATGCAGGAAAAAGCCCTTGTTAGAGGCTGGTGCCATACTCTTGGACTCCCCAGCCTCCAAAACCATGAGCTACATTCTTTGTTGTTTGTTTGTGGTATTGGGGCTTGAACCCAGAACCTTCTCACTGAGCAACATCCCCAGTCCCACCCCCACCTTTTTAGTTTGAGACAGGGTCTTACTAATACACTATGTTGCTCAGTCTGTTTTTTTTTTTTTTTTTTTTTTTTTTTTTTTTTTTTTTTTTTTTTTTTTTTTTTTTTTTTTTTTTGTGGGCCCTATTTTTTTCGAAGCAGGGTCTCACTATATAGTTTAGGCTGGCCTTGCACTCATGTTGTAGCCCAAGCCGGCCTTGAACTCACAACGCTCCTCCTACCTCAGCCTCCCGAATTCTGAGATTAAAGGTGTGTGCCACCATGCCCGGCTTTACATTGTTCAGTCTTGGTTCAAATGGCCTTAGTTTACCAGAGTTCTGGCATTACAGGTGTGCACCACCATGCTAGGCTTAAACCTCTATTCTGTATAAAGTATTTGGTCTCAGGTGTTTTTGTTATAGTAACAAAAAACAGACTATGACATTTTACAAGTTACACATTCTCTTTCCCTTGGCCTCCTTATTCTCTAAAATTAGAGAAGATTGTTATAAGGATTTAATGCTCCTAGAATAAGGCCTGGCATATGGCCAGCAGCGTAAAAACATTAGGTAGTTTCACTGATGTTAGTTTGAGGTGTATTTCTGTCAACTTCTACCAGAAGAGGGTCTTAGAGAGGTTTGGCCTTTGTACCCACACTGCTTCTTCTGTTCTGAGGCAAGGATGGGGCATCGCCTTTGCCCTACACCTCTGAGATATCTGGTATGTTTGTCCCACATAATACAAAGATGAATTGATGTGATAGTGTTTATGTCATGAAAGGCCAAGGGCCAAATGGGACATCGTGAGTACAGTGTGTGTGTATGCTTGGTGCCACAGTGGGGAACATGGATGCCCAGTGAAGGTGTTGTTCATTATCATCACCTTTGAGGCCAGACATTGAGAGATGTGATTGCTGCTCTGTCTGGGCACCGTATGAGCCCTATAACTATGAAGCTATACGGACATTCTGGTCAGGTCCACTTATGTGACCAGGGCAGGACTTGTGTGCCTCTTTTTTTCCTCTAAAACGCATTCCCCAAAGTGCACCCAGAACCAGATAGGAGGCAGGGGAACAAAATTTGGGGGCTAGATGAATCCTCAGAATGGTATAGAAGGAACCACACTTGAAGATTCAGGAACTCAGGAATGAATTCTCAACTTCGAAGAGCCTGCGGGAGAAAAGGCTACATTTCCTTGATTTCTTGGGTTGGCCGGGAGCCTTCTATAAAGTCACTTCTGGTCAAGCCTTGATGGACATTCAGGGTGACTCTAATGATCTGATACAGCTCTAGATTTAGAGATCACAGAGCCAATCTGGTGGTCAAGAGTCATTTTCTAGTTGTTCAACCTTAGGCAGGTTATTTAACCTCTCTTGGCCTTGGTTTCCTTATCTGTAAAATGGGAACTGTATAGTCTTATTTGAATCATTTGAATTCAAAGTAGCATGATGTAAAAACATGTATTGTTTCACTCTCCATGTAAAGTCAGAAATAACCCTAAATCCCCAAATGAGAAATTTGTCAAAAACCTAAAAGAAATGTGAATTGTAAATTGCAGACTCCATTTATGGTATAGCCACATGATAGCACTATTCTAACAGGCAAACAGGCATACCTGGTATCTTAGTTACTTTTCTTTGCTGAGACAAAATACCCAACATCCAAAGTTAAACGAGTAAGGTTTATTTAGCTCACAGTTTGTAGAGGTTTCAGCCCATAGTCAGCTGGCTCCAAGGCAGGGTGGCATGGCAGACAGGCATCACAGAGGAGAAACAGTTCATGGTGGGCAGAAGGTAGCAAAGCAACAAGGGATGACTGCAGCTCTTTCTTTCCCTTATATCTTTTTTTTCTTTTGCCTTTTTGAGTCAGGGTCTCATTATGCAGTTCAGGCTGGCCTTGAACCCACTTTGTATGAATCAGTCCTAGTGTCACACATAATCCATCCACCTATGAAAAAGCTCCTCCTATGACTGCTTTGGAGGGACATCTAGACATAAGCCATAACATTCCACCCTTGGACCCCCAAAGAGTCATGCACATTCCTTTATGCAATAGGCATTTTGTCCATCTCTAAGAATTGCCAAAGTTCTAACACTTTCAGTACCACTGAAAAATCCAAGTCCAAAGTTGCCTTTAAGATTTAAAGCAAACTCTTAGTTAATGGTGGCACATGCCTTTAATCCCAGCACTCAGGAGGCTGAGGTAGGAGGAGCGTTGTGAGTTTGAGGTTTGGGCTTCAACGTGAGTGAGGCCGGCCTGAACTACACAGTGCAACCCTGTCTCAAAAAACTAGGGCCACGAGTTTGGCTCAGTGGCTTACATGCCTGCCTGACACGTGTGAGGTTGTGAGTTCGATCCCCAGTGCCAAAAAAAAAAAAAAAAACACTTCCAATATTCAATGGCAGAAGATAGATATTACCATTCCAAAAGGTACAAATAAGGAGATACAAAGGGATGAGACTAAATCAAGTCCGAAATCCAGAAGGACAAATATTAAATCCTGTAGTTCCATGTTCAGCTTTCTCAGCAATACGTGGCAAAATATGAACTCCAAAGGCCTTGGGTAGCTCTATTCCTATGACTCTGCCAGTGGTTGTGGCCACCATGGCTTCTCTCTAAGGCTGGTTATGATTCCTCCTTGCAGTTTTCCTCAGATGAGTGACATTCCTAGCTTCTCCAAACTTCTGCAGTCTCCACTACACCTTTGCTTTCATACTCACAGCTTCACACACTGCTCTCTCAGGGGCACACTGCCTGGCCTCCCAGGCCTGCTTCTGAAATCTGGGCGGAAGCCTTCTTGAACCCACAACTCCTGCATTCTGCATGCACTTAAAACTAGCACCACGTAATGCTACCAGCTGGAGCAGTAGCCAGGCTTCCATCTCTCTTGGTTATAGTGGTTGAGTGCCTATGAAGGAAATCCTGAGGAACAACTTTCCTAGGTCAACTTCTCTGCCATTCTGGAGCATGGTGCTCTGGGGATCTCTTCTGAAAGTAAAGTTTTTTTTTTTTTTTTTTGTCTTTGCAGTTCTGAGACTTTAAAGACTGGAGTCCTGTTGGTTCTTGTGATGTCCTTTGGCCATCTTTTCTGTTGTCTTCTTCTGAAATACTTGGTCTTCTCTTGCTAGTTTTTTAAGCAACCAATTTCCTCTGTTCCATCTTCGCAGACTGTAACTTTACTGGGGTTTCCTTTCTGGCCAAACTCACAACATTTTGAATCATCCTACTGGGCTTTTTGCTCTTGATTCTCAACATAAATATGGCTAAAAAGCCCCACCAAAGTAGCCATGCCACTTCCTCAACATTAGACTACCTTGAAATTTCCTTTACAAGATTAATTACTCTGCCACCCTTAATCTCAGTTTCAGGCAGCCTCTGGACATGAGCAAAAGGCAGACAAATTTTTTGCCAAGGCATAGCACACATCATCTGGAGTCCAATAACCTATGTAGTTCTTCTTCCCAGTAGAATTTCTATCAGCATTCTGATCTTCTGAGCTCTGACCAAAATCTCCAATCAAGTAGAACCTTAGATGTTCCAGCTCTATTTTTGCAGATGGCATCTCCAAATCTTTCCAAACTCTTTCCACAAGCCAGTCTCAAAGGTTCCTGAACCACATGGTCAGGTACAGTCAAAGCAATGGCCCCACTCCCAGTACCAAATTCTTTCTTAGTTACTTTTCTCATTCTTGAGACAAAATATGCAACACCTACAGTTAAATCAGGAAAAATTTACTTAGCTCACAGTTTGTAGAGGTTTCAGTTCATAAGTGACTGGCTCCAAGGCAAGGTGTCATGGCAGAAACATTTCATGGTGGGCAGAAGGTAGCAAAGCAATGAGCGATGACCACAGCTCTTTCTGCCTCTTAAATCTTACCCAGAAGTTAGGGTGAGTAGCACTCACACCCTTAATCTTAGTGCCCTGATCCTAGCATTGTATCACAAATCAATCCCAGCATCATGTACTCTAGATCCATTCACCTCTGAAAAAGCCCCACCTATGGCCACATGAGGCTTTAGTGGGACAAGCCATAATACCTGGCATCCTTTAGGAGGTGAGTTTGAATTATCTGAAGTCTTCAGGAATGTCTCCTTTGAGTAACTAGAGAGTTCCCATTTCTCTTACAATTTTGAATATCAAGTGAGGTAATTGCAATAAGCAGTTCACAGCAAACACTTAGTAACAGTGTCATTCTGATATAATAATCACTGTGAGAACACAGCCAGAAAGGATATCAGAGAGAAAGCGTGGATGCCCAAGCAGACCTTTGGTGTGACAGCAGCTGATGCTATTTTCTAGCATAGCATAAGTGTGTACATAGCAGGATTTCTATAGGTGTGTCCTACTTTAAAAAAGATTGTAAGACTCAAATCTAGTCATCCCATGATCAATTTTTCATTAAAATTGTTATGTGCAAGAACTGATGTAAGGAATTAAGAAGATACTGGATATGACCCTGCTACCCAGGAAGTTACATCTAGACAAGTATGATCAACTGGTTAGTCAATGGCCTTATGCAAGCCACAAATCACACTGTTTTTTGTTTTTGTTTTAATTTGAAATTGTTGACAAATTAAAATTTGGGATTTAAAAAATTTTTCTAGATATAGTCTCACTGTGTAGTTCATGGATGGCTTTGGTCTTGCTACGCAGATCACCCACCCAGCTAGTCCCAGATTTCCAGTTAAATTCACTCCAACTCCAGAATCCATGCTCTTGGCCAGTGTGTTCCAGTTTCATTTATGGCAGAGATGCAATCTGGTGAATGCTGTTGATATTATATACTTTCATTATGTACTCTCTGGACTTGATATTTAGTCCCTGTGTAGCAGCAAATTAGTTAACCCCTGCAGGCCTCAGCTCCTTATTCTTAAAAAGAATGAGTGTTACCTATGTCTTTGCATTGGCCAGACTGATGAGATGATGCAGGTAAAGAAGCACAAAGAAAGCTCTTAGTCAGTGTTAGATGTCATTAGCATCATCTCCACTATTGTCATCATCATAATCTGTCTAGTACATTAATTTTTAGATGAGAAGAGGAAGAACAATTTGAAAATGTCAACAGATTTAGGAGAAAGTAAAATCTCAATTGAGCATAGAGAAATCACCAGGGATAGGAAGAAGACACGTTCTAAAATGTGCTTTACAACCCTGTTGTTCAGAGGCAGAACACTTGTACCAAGGTCATCTATATTCCACACAGCCCCTCTCTTCACTTCCCCAGACTCTTCTCAGTTCAGGCTGGCTTTGAACTCATGGTACTCCTGCCTCAGTCTTCCAAATGCTTGCATTACAGACACTAGCCACCATGTCCAGCTGGAAGATTTTCTATTAAAGAATTCCCAGCTTTTCTTAGAGACCCACTAGATCTGGCAAAACTGAGACTGAGTTCTTGCAGGTTACCAGCTAGCTGCCCCTTGTGTCAGGGTGTGACAGGGTGAATCATGTCTCCCCAAAGTTCATCTGTGGAAGTCCTAACCCCTTGAGTCTCAGAATGGGACTATAGTTGGAGCTGGAAGTTTTAAAAGGGTAATTAAGGTAAAATGAATCATATGGGTAGGTTCTAATTCAACATGGCTTTTGGCCTTGTAAAAAGTGGAGAGGGGGACACAGATATACATAAAGGAACAACCACATGAAGACACAGTAAGAAAAATATGGCCATCGGCAAGCCAAGGTGAGAGGTGTCAGACCTGCTAATACCCTTACTATGGACTTTCAGCCTTAGAAACAGCCAGGTGTGGTGGTACACTCCTGTAATTCCAGCACTCAGGAGGCTGAGGCAGGAGGATCATTCATTGCAAGTTTAAGACCAGCCTGGCTACAAAGTGAGCCCAAGGCCAGCCTGAACCACATAGTGAGACCCTGTCTCAAAAAGATGAAAAAAAAAGAAAGAAAGAAAGAAAGAAAGAAAGAAAGAAAGAAACATAAATGTCTGTCCCCCATCTATGGCACTCTGTGGTAGCCCAAGTGGATTAAAATAAACATGAGTTTATTCTTCAGCAGTATTCTTCAGCATCCAGAGTCGTCAATACTCCCAACACTGTCATCCTGCTTATTCAAAAACACATCACACACAGCCCCTGCTGACACCTGAATTTGCAACCTCTGACCCAGAGGACAAAGCTATGGTTTTCTAACTATGTTGTATCTTCTCCCTTCATAGGCTTGATATTTTTTATCTCCTTTAATGATTCCTACAGTTCTAAAAGGCTGATGTCATCTCCACTTGGCAGAAGACAACATAGCCCAGAAAAATGGAACATTCTACTTCACAGGTCAAACATATTCAGACACCTAGATTTGCTGACTGGAGACCTAGCACTCGGGACCCTTGTGACCTCTCTGCTCACAGAAGAGTTACTGACAGGGTAGTGATGGATGTGTTACAGAAATAGGCACTTATAAAAGTGAACAAATCTTTTTATCAGTTTGAAAAAATATTTGGCATAGAATTCCTTTCAAAAGTAAACCTAGAATTGAGTTTGGTTAACAGAAATTTGATTTATGCAGGAGTTCTTCCCATGAGGGCAAAGTTCTTCTCATGGGGGGAAAGTTGTGAATGTCTCTTCCCCCACTGTGAACATTTGGGAGCAGGAGATGGAGACTGTGGGAAAGAATGTTCAATCAGCAGGGGCAGGATGGGAGAAGGAGCAGCAAGGCAAGAAAGGATGGCAAGATCTGCAGAGGAAAAAGTGACTGCTCAGGGGACTCACTGAGCAGCCGATGGAGACAAGAATAGCTTTGAAGATGACTGAAGATGTGTGAAGAGACTCTCAATTCATCTACACAGTGATATACTACGAACACTGTAGGAGCAAAGTAGGTCATCTACGCAGATACGTAACATGGTCAATACACCCTGTTAAGAGAAACAAAGCCAGTTGCAGAATGGAATGTGATAATATACGATGAAGAATTATTTCTAAATGTGCATATATATATATATATATATATATGTCACAAAATCGTGTTCAAGGGGTTACCTCTCAGATTGGGAGGGGGTGTGAGGTCTTTTATTTTTCACTTTTCTGAAATGTCTGAATGTCTTATGACGAGCACCAGTACTTTTATAACTTTTAAAACAAAAGGTAACCCTAAGGTTTAAGGATTGTCAAATGGGCAAGGGTGTTGTCATTGCTTGGAGATGGCAGAAGCCAGCCACCTGGCTGCTGTGCGCGTGATGGGTCAGGGTGGTCAGCGTGATGATCTGAGAGGGGTGGGGGTGGGGTCTCAGGACTTGGTAGTTGAAAGCAGAGGAATGGACATCATTACTGGGTAAGAATAATCCCACACAGTTGCAGGGGGGACAGGAATTTTAGTAGTGCTCATGGGGCATCAGGCTTCACTGGACCTGTGTAGGACACTGTCACTGACACTGCTGCTGGGTCAGCATGGTGAAAATACACGGTCTCTGGAGAAAGCCCAAGGAAGAGAAGTCTGAAAAGTTCCAAGAGATCTGTTTGTGCTCAAAGAGCAGAGGAAGACCGGGGTATAACTCAGTGGGACACAGCCCTTCTAGCCCCAGCCCTGAAAACAACAAAAACAAAAAACAAAAGCAGAGGAGAGGGTGCATAAAGGACTCAGGGTGTTAGAGACGGGGTTCAGCTGAGAGATAAGGTCCTGGGATGGGGCAGTGGCAATGGGGACGGAGAAACAAGATCAAAGTGGATTAAGACAATAGAAGGGAGCAAGAAGAGTTGGCAAGAACTGGTGCAAGTCTCTGAGTGTCCTTTGAGCTCGGTCAGCCCATCTGTAGTTAAAAAGTCATGCGAAGAGCAAATGAGTTACCGCACTCAATGAATGTTAACTGGAATTATCGAAGAGTTCGGTTCCTAGCCCGCAGCCGAGCCCAGTCCCTCTTTCGTAGATGGAGATGCTCTGTTGTGATGGAAGTGAAAGCCTGCAGTGAGGGGCTGGCAGGGCTGGTAAACAGCAGAACCTCTGTTTACTGCTGCAGGGGATCATTCCCCAGCGCGGAGCCTGGGGCACAGCGAGGCCTTAAGGAATGCTCATTCGCGTTACATTCACGCAGCGGAGGTCTGGAGGCAGCAATGAAGGGCTGCCCAGCCCACAGTGAGGGGCCGCCCGCAGCACTCTCCGCTTCCGCCCCCGCCCCTCCCATCCCCCAACACCTCTGCTTCTCCCCCCAGCGCAGGACACTCACCCTCCGCGCCCAGCCTGGTCCAGGGACGTCCGGAGCCACCGAGGAAGCGCTCTGTGGCACTCGAATCCCGCCTCCCACAGGCTGCCCCAGCCCTACGCCGGCCCCAGGCATAGTTTTCCCAGCCCGTCAGGGGCCAGGGCCTCCCCCGTGTCACGTGGGCCGGCGCAAAGCTCCGCACTCCCTTTTTTTACCGGCGTGAGTCTCACTGCATCTCTGTGTGTAGGACTTGGCAGTGTATTGGAAGGTTTTGTGCAGCAGAGTGTTACATCTGCGCCTTTGCGAGTATGCGTGTGTCCTGAGAGACTTCGCCGTGTGCTCTTAAACGTTTACCTGGAGTGGATCTGAGGGTGTGTGGGGTCACTGACAGCTTCTAATGAGAGAACACTTCCCGGTGTCGAGTGCACACGTGCTTGGGCCTGGTTGTGAATCCCACGTAGGTGTTTAGTAAGCAGCACGCGTGTGCACAGGTCCAAAGATGCACCAGGGCCTGTGTGTGCACTTGAGCGTGCCCATGTTGAAAGCTGCTGCAGCTTGGTGTGGAACCGGCGTGCACTTCATGCCGGGTGTATCTGACAGTGGCTGGATACCGTGCACTGGTGCATGTTTAGTTGTGTACATGAGTGTGCCCAAACAGCTGTGTGTATGTGCATACTGTCTGTGTGGCATCAGCAAGCTTGTAGTGAGTGGTTCCTTCCCTGTTGATAGGAGTGCATGCCTTGGTGTAGATTTCCTCGGGTCGTGTGCACACATGTATAGTGTAGATAGGTGTCGCTGTATCCCACCCCTCGTCTTCCTCCCCCTGGGAAGGTGATGCCTCACTAGCACCCTGCTTCAGCCTCCAGACACTGAGAGGCAAGTTGCCTCCGAGGTCTCAGCTCCCAGGCCTTGCAAGCAGAGAGATCCTGTTTAGGTAGCAGGCAGACATGGGAGGAAAAAAAAATCATCAGAGGCTTGGTTTTTACTCCTTCCTGCTCCTTCTGGTCTCTTCCACCAGCTGCCAGTGTTTCGCTTAGCTGTCAGAGCATCTGGTTAGCAGCTGGTACATGATGCAGAGTTTACAGTCAGAATCTTAATGCAAAGGATATAGGCCTTAGAATTCTAATGCTGCCCCCCACCCCAGACAAGTCAGTTAACCTCATATATCATGTTTCCTTTTCTGAAAAATGGGGAGAATAATAACTATATGACCTGCACTGTTTCTCCCCACAGTTGGGACCCTCACCCTTAAAGGGATTTGGTAAACCATCAAAGTATACAGACAAGCCGGGCGTGGTGGCGCACGCCTTTAATCCCAGCACTTGGGAGGCTGAGGTAGGCGGAGCGTTGTGAGTTCGAGGTCGGCTTGGGCTACAACGCGAGCACAAGGCCGGGCTGAGCTACATAGTGCGACCCTGCCTCAAAAAACCAGGGCTGGGAGTTTGGCTCAGTGGCTTAAGTGCCTGCCCTGGCAGGCGCAAGGCTGTGAGTTCAATCCCCAGTGCCGCAAAAAAAAAAAAAAAAAAAAAAAAAACCAGGGCTGGGAGTTTGGCTCAGTGCCTTAAGCGCCTTCCCTGGCAGGCACGAGGTTGTGAGTTCAATCCCCGGTGCCAAAAAAAAAAAAAAAAAAAAGTATATAGACAATTATTATTAATAATACAGAAGTAGCACTTGAAAACACAAGTTTAATGTGACTGCGACATCTATTTAATAAGCATTTATTTTGTGTCAGTCTTTGTCTTAGTCATATTCTTGTTGCTGGGACTCAATACCAGACTCTGACAAATGAAAGGAGAAGAGATTTATTTTGGTTTGTGTTTTTAGCCTGTGGTTGACTGGCACCCAGGCAGGAAGGCATGGAGAAGGGCCTGGCAGAGGAGGGCTGCCCATGTCACAGTGGCCAGGGAGCAGAGTGAAGGGAAGAACAAACAAGGGTCAGGTCAGGCCTCCCCCTGACCCGCTTCTTCTGAGTAGACCCGTCCAAACAGCAAGTGGGCACTACTGCCTCCAGCATCTAGTCCCCTTCCACACACATGCAGCTTTGGAGCCATTTTTTATTTTATTTTTAATTTTTTAAATAATTTTTTTTATTTTAAAGAGAATAAAACCAAGCAAAATGAAACAGAATAAAGCAATCAAAACAAGACAGTGTAAGTGACAGAGGATTTTAAAGAAGATAATAGGAAATCAACAATGGCTACCATAATGCCGCCTGTTGTCTTCAAAATGGCTTCCCATACCATCAGACATAGGAGAATCAAACAAAACAGAACAGCACAGAACCAATAAAAACAAAACAATGAATGCAATACAGGACTTCAAAATAAGATAATAGTAAATCCAAAATAGCTACCATAATATATCTTATCTTGTTATCTTTGAAATAGCTGCCCATGCCAACTGATATAATAAAATCAAACAAGACACAAAACAGAAAAAAACAAACAAAACCAAACAATGAAAATGATACAGGACTTTAAAACAAGATAATAGGAAATTAACAATGGGTACCATCTTCAGAAGGAGATTCCCCCATAGATGCTATACTGCATATTGTTATTCTCTAAATAGATGATCAGCCAGGCGTGGTGGCTCACACCTGTAATTCTAGCACTTGGGAGCCTGAGGCAGGAGGATTATTGTGAGTTTGAGACCAGCCTGGGCTACAAAGTGAGCTCAAGGCCAGCCTAAACTGCGTAGAGAGACCCTGTCTCAAAAAACAAAAAACAAAAAAACAAAAACAAACAAACAAACAAAAAACCCCAAAAAAATCAGACTACCAGCTTTAGGCCTGCAAAGTCAATGAAACACTAAACACTACAAGCATTAAGTTGTATTTCACCTCAGTAGCTATCATCTCAGCCTGTGTTTCTCCAGATCAGCCAGTCACTCATGGAGTGGGTGGGGATCTTGGCTCTTCTTGTCTCCCAGCCTGTGTACCAGGAGGGGCTGGCATCTGGTTGTCCTCCCAGAGGCCTGTGCATAGTGCCTGGGCCATTTTAAAAATTAATTAATAAATTTATCTATTTTTGGTACTGGGAATCAATCAGGATCTTACACTTGCCAGGCAGGCCCTGTGCCACTGAGCCATACCCCCAGCCCCTTTGGGGACATTTTAGATCCAAGCATAACTGTACCCAAGCTGGGTGCTGGGGTCATAGAGGAGAAAGGATTAGGCTTGGCACCTGCCTTCATGGAACTTATAGTCTGGTGGGGATGGCACATGTGGTTACAGGTGAAATGAATGTTACAGGGGAGAAACTTTGAGGATACAGCTGGGTGGTCAGGGAAGCTTCAGGTAAGCCTCGAGGGATGACTGAAGCTCGCTGGGTATCTTAGAGGTGTGAGCTGTAAATATGAATGAAGGATGACATGTGAAGTGGGGTTTCGGGGGTTGATACAGATGGCTGGAAAAGGGTCCTCCATCCTGCAGCCGTCCTGGGTCCCTAGATGTGCCAGGAGGGGACAAAGTGAAATGAATGTTATAGAGGAGAAACTTCGAGCCGTCCTGGGTCCCTAGATGTGCCAGTGAGGGAACCCTGCTTAAGAAGCTGGGGGGCCATTCGGAGTCTAAAGGGCTCGGGAAAGCGCTCTCTCGGGGTGGAGTGGAGCTGTGTGTGTATCTGCGTGGCTTTACTGGGGCAGAAGCTGAAATCGCTGGCTCACTCTTGTTGGTAAGGAAATGGTGAGTGATCAGTGGAGGGAAGGCTGTGCTGCCAGACTGGACACCGAGGAAACATTTAATTACTGTTCACTGACTGAATGAGTAGGGCAGATATTTTTTGAACTTTCTGAGGAGACCTGAACCCGTGATCCTCTGAATCAGGCAGAATCCTTGAGCCTTGTGCTATGGATTCCACAGCAGGTGATTTAAAATATTTGTCAAGTGGCAGTTCCAGGAACTGTAGGAGCTGCATCAAGCTAGAATGGGGCTCAGGTCTCTTCTCCCTAGCTTGTTCCTGTCTGTAATTCAATCTAAAACCCTGTATAGCCTTTTATGAGTATGAGGACAAAGACATGCGCTTCTGATTGAAAATGCAAAGTACTCTAAGAGGCAAACTGGGGAGGGTGCCATCAGAAAGGTAACAAGTTTTCCAAGAAACAGGTGATTTTCTCCCTTTATTTGACTCGTTTCACATCCATTCAGGCCTAAGGGACTCACCTAACATGAGACTACAGAGGATAAATGACACCGTGACATTTTACATGACAGTTTATAATTCAACAAGGGCAGACATGGCCAACTGACTTGCTGCACACTGGTCTAAAGCTCTCTCAGGGTGCTTTCCTGTACTGGAGAGGCTGTAAAGCTAGGAACCCACTTTCTAGACTCCTTGCTGCTGGGATTCCCATTATAACTTAGGTTTAGTGAGTCCTGTCTACTTGTGTAAGTCCTGAGTTAAAAGCTGAATTAAAAATATTTTGCATTAAGTAGAGCGGCGGGAACAATCTGGGAAGGATTTATTTCGCTGGTCCTGACCTGGAAGGTGCCATGTGGTACTGGAGTTCTGGCCAATTCTGGCCCCAGATTACATCTAAGATGATGTGTTTCTGTAACCAGAAACTGGGCCAGTGGTTTACTTCCTGATTGTGGCAGAAATAATGGCTCCCGTGGGGAAGGTGAGTGTCAGCACTCTGGCAGTCCAGAAAGCCTAGACCGGAGCTTGCTTTGTGATGATCCTGTATTTACTTGATTCTTTCCATTAAACCCATGTCTGCTTCAAATAGTTTGAAAGGTTTCTGCATCTTCACCTAAACCCTAAATGAGGGTGCAAGAAAGTTGGGGAAGGGAGAGGAGCGTGGACTGGAACCAGCAGGGAAGTAACCCCTGGGGCTGCCTTCCTCTCCTCTTCGTATCCGCTTCCAGCCCTCAGCCCCACTTCAATCCCACTGTCAACTTTCACATTATTTAACCCATTGATCGAATATCCAATAACTATGATGCACAAGGCATTCTGCCTCACAGGGTTACCGAGATGAATGAAACAAGCAGTGTCTCTGGCTCCAAAGACCTTAGGAGAAGACAGATATTAAATTAGCTCTCAAATAAATGTGTCATTCACAACTGTTGTAAGAGTTGTAACAGAAAAGGAGAAGGAAGTGTGGGGTAGAATGGTGTTGGGGATCCCCTGCGAGGTGACTTATTTTGTTTGGAAGTCAGTAGGTAACATTTAAGCTGAGTCACAGGGTATAAGAGGTCTCACTGTGCAAAGATGTGAAGGAAGAGTGAGGAGAGGCGCCAGCAGGAGACTGTAGTATGGAAAAGCTCCATTAACCTTTGTTAGCATCTTCCTCCTGCTCCCTGTGTGACAATTAGAGGATAACAACTAAACTCCTTGGCCTCCGTGTGTGTGTGTGTGTGTGTGTGTGTGTGTGTGTGTGGTTCTGTGCATTTTAGGATTTTTAGCAGCATCTCTGGTCTCTACCCACTAGAACTACCTACTTGTAGCAGTTCCCATCCCCCAAGGTGTGACAACCAAAAACCTCTACAGGCATTGCCACATGTTCCTAGAAGGGTGAAATCGCCCTCTGTTGAGAACCAGTTCTCTGTGAGTAGCCCTGCATTGGTCAGGGTGGCCTTTTTGCTGACTCCCCAAAGCATCTTCAGTGTCTGTTTCTGCACCTTCACCTGTGTGGTTCCTTCTAAATACACATCTGCCTCTCCAAAAAGCCTCAGTCATATATCTACAAGCAACTTGGAGCTGTTCTTCCCAGCATCCTTGTCCAGGGGAACTCTGTTTGATTACTGTCACGTGTCTGGGTGGTTGGGAAGGAGTGGCCCTGCCTAGTCCTCTGTCTGTGTTCAGGCTGCAGGAGCAGGGCCATGTGGCATAGGTGCCCTTTCTTAGGTGCCCTTTCTCAGTTAAGGTTCTAAGTGGTGGACATGAGGCCTATGTGAGACAGTTAGAGGCTTTCTGGGTGATCTACATGAAAGGAGATTTCCTTCTGAATTGTTAACTGCAAAGTTATAATCCTGGGCTGCCCTAGCCATACTGTCCTGCCACTTGAAGCGGAATGAGAGGAGACAGTGACATCACTACACAAATACACAAGAGAAAATGAGAGGTGGAGAGAGTGCTATGAGTACATTATGAAAACCCTTTATTCAGAGACTGGTGCTAAAAACCTCATTCTCATATTCTTTCTCCTTCTTAAAGCTAGTTTGAATTGTTTCTATCAGTTACCATGGAAAGATGCCTATTGCAGGATCCTTTTCTCAACAAGTCCTCTCAACACAGAATTGTGGAAGAAAATTCTTTGTTTAAATTCTTCACTGGCAATTTGCTGGATCCCACCAGTCAATTCTGTACATCTCTTCCCAGCTCTGAGTTTCAGTGATGTCATGTTGGTGGTTTGAAATCATCACAGTGGGAGCAAGTACTCTACAAAACTCAGCAAGCATTATAAATCAGGGCTCCCCTGGCTGCCTCCAGGGCTATTCAGAACACTTAGTTGCACCACCCTTTAGACAGTAATCATACACTGATTTGTGGCGTCTTGTTTTTTGAAATTAGTGATACTGAGAGAACAAGTATCTCCTGACCAATTCTACACTTGAATCTTCAAAGAAGGAAGCATCAAGAAAAATTGTTTAGTACCTGGTTGTAGTGGTTGATCCATCGTGGCAACTTGAGAAGTTTAGAAGCTTAACTAAGTTGGCTCAGTAATTCTGCATCCTAGGGTATAGAGGACCCACCCGAGGGCAGCAGTTCACCTGGAAGGAATAAAAAGAAAATGAGGGAGGATGGATTGGCTTCTGTTCTTTGGAGGAGCTCCAGTCTTCGCCTTCAGCTTGGACACCATCTCCTTGGTTCTGGTACACTCTGGCATCTGCTTTGGATCATTCAACCTTTAGCACAGACCCTTCAGCCTTCCTTTGCAGACCCATGGCCTCCTGATACAGACTTGCAAGGAGCACTGCAGTGAGCTCAAGAGCTTGGACGGAACTCTCCAGCCTCCAGTGTGCAGACACCCCCTGCACGCTTCCTCATCTGACATGAGGCTGACCATTGTAAGACAGTCTTGTAATTTCTTATACATTTGTACATCTTGTGTTATATCTGTTTTTCTAGTAAAACACTGACTTATACATTGGTCTTAGTTCCACATGTGACAGGAGGTCCTGAGACCTTCAGTGGGTTGATGCTTGTGGAGCCAAGATGAAGCAAGTCCAAGATCTTCTGACTTATATCCATTATTAAAACATAGGCCCCTCTCTTTTACCTTTTATCTTCTCTTTCCCTTTTCAATCTTGGCACAAACGTGCCTACAATCCATAGCTGAATCATTACAAACAGCTAATGACCAAAACCCAAGCAGTTAGATGCCTGCTTTCAACATGGGATTTTGGAATTGGCTGTGAAGTTCTCTAGTATGTAGTCACTTTGGATGGGGTCTCAGTAATGTGGCATACTGGGGAGACAGCCATTCACAGAGAAGACTTGCTGCTATTCTAAACCAACAAGCCTGGGGAATTGTGCTCACTGTCATGCTGCTATTTGAGAGAAAAGGTCAAAAATAGCCTTAGGAAGCCTGGTGTGGTGGCGCACGCCTTTAATCCCAGCATTTGGGAGGCTGAGGTAAGAGGAGCGTTGTAAGTTCGAGGCTGCCTTGGGCTACAACTCGAGCCCAAGGCTGGCCTGAGCTACATAGTGTGACCCTGCCTCAAAATATCAGGGCTGGGAGTTTGGCTCAGTGGCTTAAGCACCTGCCCTGGCAGGCTCGAGGTTGTGAGTTCAATCCCCGGTGCTGCAAGGAAAAAAAAAAAAAAACCCTTAGGATAAAAGATCATAGTGTTGAAGTGGATGCATGCAGTGAGGCAAGATAATATTTCAACCCCGGGAAAGCTTGCAGATTCATAAAAAGTACAGACACACAATTTGTTTTTATGACATAGCAGTACTGTTTCCAGGAACTTATTTGGATGTGTGCATATGGATATTTACTGGAACTATTTTTTGAACTAATAAAAGTCTGAGAACCAATAAACTAATAAACTAATAAAAGTCTGTAAATGCACAGATCAGAGAACTAAAGAAGTCATGTGTGTAACGAGAGACAAAGAGATTGAGAGACCAGAGAGGTGGAACTTTATGTGTTTGTACTTTGTGGAATTATCTCTAAGATACATTGTTTAGTGAGAAAAATAAGCAGAACAACGTAGTTTTCTAGCATTCAAGTAAAGAAAAAGATGAGGAAAAGCGCCGGGCGTGGTGGCGCACGCCTTTAATCCCAGCACTCCTTTAATCCCAGCATTCGGGAGGCTGAGGTAGGAGGAGCGTTGTGAGTTCGAGGCCGGCTGGGGCTACAACGCGAGCACAAGGCCGGCCTGAGCGACATAGTGCGACCCTGCCTCAAAAAACTAGGGCTGGGAGTTTGGCTCAGTGCCTTAAGCGCCTGCTCTGGCAGGCGCGAGGTTGTGAGTTCAATCCCCGGTGCCGCCAAAAAAAAAAAAAAAAAAAAAAAAAAAAAGATGAGGAAAACACGCAAACACACATGATTATAAGACTATAATACAAAATGATACATAAGAAATTGTAACATGTGGTTATTTCTGGAGAGGTGAACTGGAAAACAGTGGTGAGACACGGACTTATTTTTCATTCTATGTCTTGGAACAATTTGATTTTTAAAACCAGGGAGATGGCTTACTTATGCAATACCCCCTCACCAGTAAAATAAATTGCATGCTGTGTGGTGGTTCTTGGAAATTCTTGTTTTGCTTTTTGTAGATAGGCTGGGTCTGTGGATGTGGCAGAGTTCATAAAGTTAATAATAGTAAACTGCCTACATTTTACATTCAAAATAGCAATTTGTTCATTTTAAAAACATTTAAAATAGCAGTTTGTTCCACCTCCCAAGTTTGGAACAAATATTTTTTCTTGTTGTACAACCAAAGGGCAGGAGGCCATCTTCCCAAGGTCACACAGGAGTGAGGGCCGGAGCTGAGCCTTGGCACCCCGTCATGTGTTCCTCCTCTTAAGCTGGATGGTAGGGCAGAAGGCTGCAACAGCAGAGTACAGTACTTTTCATGGAAAGGAAAGTGTTTAGGAGGCTCTTGAGACCTTAGGTTTCAGGAAAGTTGAAGCCCTGAGCCAGCTAGAGTTCCAGCACAAATAAAATCAGGCCAAAATAGACATCGCTTACATTCCACCAGAAGAGACCCAGAAAGGATCCCACCAGATGGAAATGGAAGGACCTTGGATGGAGAGACTTCAGTCTGGAATCTGATGGAAAAAGCTCTTTTTTTTTTTTTTTTTTTGTCGGTACTGGGGATCAAACTCATAACCTTGTGCCAGCCAAGCAAGTGCTTAAGCCACTGAGCCAAACTCCCAGCCCTGGAAAAAGCTCTTGATGAGGTTTCTCAATCCACTGTCCGAATTAGAAATGAACTGATACTTGATTTGAGAAAATGCCCTACTTAGTGGTCTCTGCTCTCCCGAATCAAGTTTTTAGAAAGTTACTTATAACTAGATAGATTTGTCAAGTTTTGCCAGTGTAATTTTGGGTGAGAATAGAAGAAATGAAAAAGCCATCTCTGTCTTTTGGTTGAGAAGAAAAGCAGAAACCTAGATTAAAGAAATGAGATATTATTAACCTGCATAAATGAATTTAGCTAGTGGCTGGGAAGAGACGTTTTGCTCTGTAGTTGTTGAGAAGTACAAGGAGACTAATTTCTCCCACTTTTTTTTTTTTTGGCACCGGGGATTGAACTCACAACCTCGCGCCTGCCAGGGCAGGCACTTAAGGCACTGAGCCAAACTCCCGGCCCGGGTTTTTTTGAGGCAGGGTCGCACTATGTAGCTCAGGCCGGCCTTGTGCTCGCGTTGTAGCCCAAGCCGGCCTCAAACCCACAATGCTCCGCCTACCTCAGCCTCCCGAGTGCTGGGATTAAAGGTGTGCGCCACCACGCCCGGCTACTCTCCCACTTTTTTTATTTCAAAAGATATCTACAGATTTTTCTTAACACTCAAAAGGCACTTAGCTTTCCATGTCTCAATCACTTAATTTAAGTATGGGAAAGTTACACAATTATGCTTGACTATCTCTTTGAAGATTCATAACCTAGTAATAGTGGCAGTTTCTGGACAATGTGGAGCTGAGAGAAGAACTGTTGGCATGCATTGCATGCATGTATTACATATTAAAAGTAAAATGCACTTTAAAAAGACTCAAGGAGCCGGGCATGGTGGCGCACGCCTTTAATCCCAGTACTCAGGAGGCTGAGGTAGCGTTGTGAGTTCAAGGCCGGCTTGCGCTACAACTCGAGCACAAGGCCGGCCTGAACTACACAGTGCGACCCTGCCTCAAAAAAACCAGGGCCGGGAGTTTGGCTCAGTGGCTTAAAACCTGCCCTAGCAGGCGCAAGGTTGTGAGTTCAATCCCTGGTGCTGCAAAAAAATAAATAAATAAAATTAAAAAATTAAAATAAAATAATAAAAAAATAAAAATAAAAAGACTCAAGGGCCAGGCGTGGTGGCACATGCCTTTAATCCCAGCACTCGGAAAGCTGAGGTAGGAGGAGCATTGTGAGTTCGAGGTCAGCTTGGGTTACAATGTGAGCACAAGGCCGGCTGTGAGCTACACAGTGCGACCCTGCCTCAAAAAACCAGGGCTGGGAGTTTGGCTCCATGGCTTAAACATCTGTCTGGCAGGCACAAGGTTATGAGGTCAATCCCCAGTGCCACAAACAAACAAAAAGACTCAAAGGAAAACATATACCTCTGCCCTCAGTAGTAGGGGATTGAACCCAGGGTGTTCGCAGCACACTACAGTCCCAGCCCTCTTTAAAACTGCTTATTTTGAGGCAGGGTCTCCCTGATTGCTATATGGCCTAGACTGGGCTGGAAATTTCAATCTTTTTGCCTCAGCCTGCCAGAGTTCTGGGATTATAGGCCTGTACCACCATACTTGGCTAGGAAAAAAGCATACTTTTATAATGGAGAGATTTGGTGGCCACTCTCCTAATGAGGTAAGCAAATTTAACACTGTCAGCATTGTAACAACCCGGTATCTGTACCTATTAATATGATGCTTGCCTGAATCTAATCAAGCCTTCAGTCATATCCTCTAATTAGCAGAAAACATATGGAAAGAACTATTTAAATGGCATCCAAATCCCAGCACTCAGGAGGCTGAGGTAGGCGGAGCGTTGTGAGTTTGAGGCCGGCTTGGGCTACAACGCAAGCACAAGGCTGACCTGAGCTGCATAGTGCGACCCTACCTCTAAATAAATAAATAAATAAATAAATGGCATCCAAGAAAATCAACTCAGAGAGTGGAACTTTTTTCAAGCTATTGAGGTTATGGAAAAATTAAAAAGTGATTTTAAAATCAGGAATACAAGATATTTTTAGGAGAAGTTGGAGGAACTTCAAATATGGTCTGGATAGGAGGCAGTATGAGGGAATTATTGTAGCTGGGTGTGGTGGTGCTTGCCTGTAATCCTAACGACTTGGGTGGGTTAGGCTGGAGGATCCAAATTTGAGGCCAGCCTGGGCAATTTGTCAAGGCACTGTTTCAAAAAAATATGAAAAAGGGCTGGAAGTATAGTCCAGTGGTAGAGCATTTGCCTAGTGTAAGTGAGATCTTGGGCTCAATTCCTAATGCTGAAAAAAATAAAAAAGAAATTATTGTTAATTTTCTTAAGTATAAATAATTGCTTCGTAGTCATACAGGACGATGTCCTTGTTTTAAGAGGATATACGCTGAAGTATGTTTTAAGAGGATATATATCCTCATTTTAAGAAGATATATGCTGAAGAATGTAGGGTTTTAAAGTAAATGTGGGAATTTACTTTAAAACAGCTCAGAAAATATGAACACAGATTCACAGGTAGGGACGCATGTACAGAGTTGGTTCTTCAACTAAAATCTTTGACTCCTCCCTGTGATGTCAGGGCTAAGGCTTTGCAAATTAGGTTTTTCTTTTGTCAGTTGGCCTCTGTTAGTCTGCAAATGGGGGCGCTAAAGGCGACTGGAAGTCTAGAGGAGAGGCAAGGAACTTGGTCCTTTCTATTTTGCTCGGGTTACTGTTGGTGTCACCAAGCAACCATTGCTCACCCTGGAAATGACAGAGCTATTTCCTGTAGGAACAGCTGGTTCACGTTTACATTTTTTTTCCTCCACAATCCCTGAGCCAGCCTCATTAAGCTTTTTCAGACAAGCAGCATCAGCATATTCATATTCATCCTTTCTCTCCCTCTCCCCCTCTTTGTCTCTCTCCCTCTCTCTTTCTCCCCCATTTCCCTGAGGCCCTTCATCTAAGCTTCTGCATTTTAATAATCCCATATTGTTCTCCATCTCTCAACGTGTAAGGGGGGTAGCCGCTTTGTGCATTTAGGATAATATCCCTTTGCAGTTCTCTAGTATCTAGTTATAACTTCTTTATGGTAAAAGTTCTCTCTGTGAAAGGAACTGGTGTGGTGTTGACTCCTGATGGAACCTTGATACACAAATTGGTTTCAGAAGTCCCAGGAGACAGACCATTCAAGATGAAATTCTGGGGGTGTATGAATTTGTCATTGCTGCTCAGCAGCTCTGATAGAAGTCCCACAGGTGGGGCAGCAGGCAGTTGAAAGAAGAGTGGAGGATTGGTTGGCAAATTTGATATCTTTCTTTCCAGCCATCATGCAGTCATGCCCCGGCATGGCCATCCGGATATACATGGAAGCACAGACAAAGGTGGCTGTGTGCCAGCCAAACAGCCTTGGTTATGTAAGTTATTTACACAGGCCAGCAAACGACCTTGACGACACAGATCCCCTTTCCTTTCCAGCCTGAACTGCAGTACCACTGCCTTGCTCGTTCCTGTTTCCCTATAGCTGCTGGACTTGAATACAGTGTTGAGTTCCTTGTCAAGAAAATGAGAAGCTAGTAATCCATTGCAAGCTTGATTATTGAAGCATTATTGAAATTGTCAACTGCAGATTGTTGTGATGAAGACCCCCTGATAACTATAAAGACTTGTGAGGCAGGATACTGGCTTCTGAGTGCACTGGAGTGTTTACCGAAAGAAAATGTACTCAGCTTTCTAAAATCTCAGCACACGTCCTAGTCAGAGAGCTAGAGAGAATCTATGGCAGTGTTACAAGTACCTCCAATCCCTTGTAGCTGCAGGAGTAATCTTGCCAAAATTCAGACACAGCATTTCATTGTGAGGTCTGAGGAGTTAAACATGAGTTGAACTGGTAGTCAACATTTCTCAGAAAAGTTAGAGTGAGGATTGGGAAAGTGTCCTGCATGGACTTGGGTGCAGCCCCGAAGTCACAGAGCCTCACTTGCCTTCGCCTTCATGTCTGCACTGACTTTGCCCCATAATATGAAGACCCCATAGCAACCTGACCCAAGGCAGAGATGCCTGCAAGCTTCGAGACTTATCCCAGGGACTCCTTGTTGCCTGTAACTGGAGTGGGGGCAGACTCAGTATATTTCAAGGCAAAACACACAGAATCTGATCCTGACAGCAAGGTTTTACGATTCCAGAGAACTTCAAGGTTTTGTGCGTCTTAATTTACATACGCAGAAACCTGGTGAATATATATGGGAGTGGGATTATAAAAGTATTTGGCCAAAGAAAGCAGAATACAGCAGGCCAAATTTATTGTGATGAGTGTATTTATTAGAGATTCTGGGTTTAGTGTGTTCACTGGTATAAAGAATTTGTTTGCTTGAATGATAGTAACTTGGACTAAACACTGACCTGCTTATGAGTCTCAGATCCCAGAACACCCTGGTATAACAAACAGAAAGGAATCCAAAGACTCAGAGTCCTTGTATTCAGGTGTATGCCTTTCTCCCCACCTTGATACCAATTTGCTTTTCACCTGACAGAGGCAATGGACTTCACAGACTTGCCTTAAGGCTGCTTCGGCTGACTGTCTTTTTTATAAGATAGTCTGTAGGGATTTGATCATCTTGACATTTCACAGACATTATACTTGTGCACTGCACTGATGACATTATGCAGGTTGGATCTGATAAGAATGTGGTAGTAGCAAGTGATCTATATGTCTTAGTAAAATGCATCTGAGTCAGACAGTGGTAGAAAAACACCACAAATATTCAATGATTCATGACCGTGGGGAGGTTTCTGAGGTACTAATAGTCTGAAGCACATTTTAACATCCCTTTTAAGGTGAAAGGGTGTAAGCTTCCTCCTTGCATTATCTACCACTATCACAGGAACTTAATACTTGTGCTGGTTAATACTTCTCAGGGGCCATTCCCAGCAAATGGCTGATGGTGGCAGGAGTACTAAGGTACGACTACATACAGGATGTGTGAGTCTCCTGTAACAGCTGACTTTGACTTAGGGAACTTCCAGTGGCCTTGCGGAACCTAAATTAACACAGACATCCATCTCCTGTGGAGGAGGCATTTAGCAATCAGTAGAACAAGATCAGGCATTGTGTGCTATCAGTCAGCATCTTTGTCCAGCCATCCCAATGACTGCCTGGTGAGCCCATGTTAGCAGGGACAAAGACTGACACATAGGCTCGACAGCTTGAACTCTCCCCATCAAGACTGATTCGCTGAGGGCCTGACCTGCCAACAGCAATGGCCTCTAATATGGGTACTTGATGGCAGGTTAATTACATCAGACACGTTCTGTCATAGAAAGAGAAATTATGTACTCTTGCTAGAAAATACACATTCTGGATAAGACTTTTCCTTTAGTACATTTGCCAACCTTGTTATATACATGGTATCCTGCACCACACTGTTTCTTATCAAAGATTAACAAAGGAATTGCATATTAGTCTCCCTGGACCACTGAAACAAAACACCACAGACCAGGTGGTTTAAAAAACAAAAACTGGTTTCTCTTACTCCCAGAGACTGAAAAGTGTAAGACCAAGGTGCCAGACAAGGTAGATTTAATTCTGAGGTCTCTTCTCTTGGCTTGTTGGTGGCTGCCTTTTCATGGTCTTGCACACAGCTCTTTGTGAATGCAACAAGGCAAAGCTCTCTGGTGCATGTTGTTTTAAGGGCACTAATCCCATTGGAGCAGTAGCCACCATCATGACCTTCTCCAACCCTACCAAAAATCCCATCTTTAAACATATCACATTGATCTGGGATTAAGACTTCAACATACAAATTCAACATATAAAGAGGTTGTTTAGTTCATAATAGAGTGTGGCACACATGCGTAAACATCGTATTACTTCATTATTGTGACAAGCTGAAATGCACATGTGTAAATGTGTATGTACATGTATATAAAAATAGTTAAGATAGTTATACTACTGATTTCTGAGTTCACTGAAGAGGAAGATTTGTGCTGGTATTGTTCAGACAATTGAAGGCAGATGTCTTATGCTCTGGATGAATGATTTGGGGATGACAATGTGCAATCGTTGTCCCCTGATTGATGTGTTTTGAAATTTTGTTGTAATTTTTTTCTTTTTATCCTTGAAAAAAATGGATTTAAAAAAATAATAGAGTATGTCAAAGATTGATTCCCTTAGAAATGATTGGCTTTGTTATATGTTTCATCACTCAGAAGAAAATGAGCTATTAGAATGAAGAAATGATCTAGTAAGACTCAATGCCTTGCGACTGAGAGAAACTAGCCTAAAACTAGCTTACAGGATGCAGCATGTGCCTTGAATTAGATCACCAGCAAATAAGGACCCTCACCTTCATTGTAAGTCCATTGGCATATTCTTGTCTTTAGACCAGGAATGAAGGCGAAAATAAGAGTGGCTTATCTTACTGTTGCACCTGATAACGCACAGAATTTTTGCTTCCCATTGCTACAGCTGTGAGATCTGTCAGTTTGGAAGTCTTCTTTTCCAAGGGAGGAATTCTACCACTAGGGCTTTTAGTGTTTTTACTGAATTGGAAGTTGAGATTGAGTGTGGCCACTTTGAGCCTGGCTTAGCTGTTCACACAGTACCAATTCCTCAAGGAATAGTACGTCCTCATTAATAACCTTACTTTGGAATCATGTGAATGAGAAGTTCCAGGGTGGTTTGTACAGTTTGTTAATACTGTTCATTATAATAGTGAGATGGAGAATTTATACTTGAAGTCCTTCATTCATTCCTCTGTATTCTTTCCTTCTGGGGTCATTAGAAACTGGCTATTGGGGGCTGTTTAAGTAGCAAGGATATGCCTATGTGACCTGAAGAGTATAAGAAACCCCAGATAAATCTCCATTTTGAGCTCCCTGTTTTTGAAATGTCCCATACCTATGTTGGTGATTCTTGATTTGAGAGTGACCCTGTCTTTCTTTCCTATTGCTGATGTAACTATGATGGTTGATTGTGTCAATTTGAGTGAGAAGCTTAACTATATGGTTCAGCAATTCCACACCCTAGGGAGGTTTGTCACCTGGATGGCATTAAAGGGGAAGTGAAGGACAGATCTGCTTCTGTTTCTTGGGAGGAGCTCTGGTCTTTGCCTTCACCTTGGACATCCCCTCCTGGCTTCCAGGGCAAACTCTTCGGCTTCCGGCACAGTTCCTTCAGCCTCCATCGCAGACCTTTGGCCGCCTGATGTGGACTTGCATGGGACACTACAGTGAGCTCCAGACCTTCGATTGAATTCTTCGGTCTCCAGGGTGCAGACAGACTCTGCATGCTCTCTCATCCAACTCTGTGGGTGGTCATTGTAAGCCAATCTTGTAACATTCTTATATATTTGCATATCTTGTGTTATATCTGTTTCTCTAGTAAACACTGACTGATATAGTAACACTTCACCACAAAATTAGGGGCTTAAAACAACATGTATTTATTGTCTTTTATTCCAGGAGTCAAAAGTCCAAAATCAGTCTCATGGGCTGAGATCAAGGTGTCAGCAGGGCTGGTTCCTCTGGGAGTTGAGAGTGGAGAATCTGGTCTCTTGCCTTTTTCAACTTTTAAAGGACATCTATACTACTTGGCTTGTGGCCCCTTCTGAAACCTCAAAATGAGTACAATACACTTCCAAATCTCTTCCAGGACCTTTTTGACTATAGTGAGTCCACTAGATAATCTCTTTTTCTTAAACTCTTCACTAAATACACTTGCAAAGTCCCTCACAAGTTTCAGGTGTTATATATATATTTTGTGTTGCTGGAGTCAGTTTGCTAGTATTTTATTGAAGAATTTTATCACCATGCTCATAAGGAATATTGGTAAAATACATGGTTTCTCCCTCTTTAACTTTTGAAAACAAGATGATAGGAATTTAACAATGCTTGTTAAATTGCATACTGTCATCTTCAAAATAATTGCTCAGGTTACCAGATAAGGAATAAAATGAAAGAGTAAAATGGAACAAAACATTGGATTTCAAAAACAAGATAGAAGGAAATCCCCCACAGTTGCTATAGTTATCCTCCAAATAGATGCTCAGACTACCAACTTCAGGCCTGCAAAGTCAAACAATACAAGTATTATTTTTTTTACTTCAGTTGCTATCACTTCAGCCCAACTTCCTCCGAATCACCCCATTGCTTACGGGGGTGTGTGGAGGTTGTCAAGGGGCCGGGACGTTTGCTATTCTTGTCTCCTAGCTCATGCACCTGGCTGGCTTACAGGAAGGCGTGGTTTGGCTTCATGAGCCTCTTCCCATTCCCCATGGTGGCTGCTCCAGCTCCCCTCTTTAACTTTTGGAAGAGTTTGTAAAGACTAGTGTTTTCTGAATATTTGGTGAAATTCTTCAGATGACACTGAAGCTATTTGACCCTGAACTTCTCTTGGTTGGGCTTTTTTGGTTTACTGATTACTTTGATTTGGATGTGGTTTGCTACCAAGGGTTCATGTGTTGTTGGGAGGCTGTCCTCAGTATATCAGTCTTGGAATCTTCAAGAGGTGGGGCCTGGTAAGAGGAAAATATGCCTCCTTTCTGTCACTCTCTGGCTTCCTCTCACCATGTGATCGTCCCTTCTAGTAGGTAGAGGGATGCCATCATGATGCTGTCCACAGTGGCCTCACCAGAAAGGCTCATGCCATGCTCTTGGACTTCCAGTACTGTAAGTTGAATACACCTCTTTATAAAGTATTTCATTTTAGTAATGGAAAACTAGTAGACTCTTTTTACAAGTCTCCTCAGATTTCCTTTTTTTTTTTTTTTTTTCCTTTTGAGTCAGCTTTGGGAGTGTGTGCCTTTCTAGTAATGTTTTCATTTATCCAATCTGTTGATATACAATAGTTATATGATTTCCTTATAAGCCTTTTTGTTTCTGTAAGACTGACAGTAATGCTTCTCTTTCATTCCTGATTCCCTCTACCCCACACCTATCCATGGGACAGTCTTGCTAAACATCTGTCAGCTTTATTATCTTTTCAAAGGAACAACCATTGGTTTTATCGATTTTTGGTCTAAGATATATACACTTTTTTTTTTTTGGAGACAGGGCCTTGCTATGTAGCCCAGACAGGTGATCCTCCTACCTCAGCCTCCTGAGTGCTGGGATTATAGGCATGTGCTACCACACCCAGCTTATTTCTTTTATTTTCACTCTAGCCTTTTTATTTCCTTTCTACTGCTTGCTTTGGGTTTAGAATCTCACTTCTCACTTCTTGGGGTAGAATCCCCCTTTCCACTGCTTCCTCTCAATGTGAGCATTATACATTTCCCTTTGAGCACTACCTTTGCTGCCTCCCATGTTATGTTAAGTAGTGTTTTTGTTCCATTTATCTCAAAATACTAATTTCCCTCTTGGTTTATTCTTTGACCTATTAATAGTGGTTTTTCATTTTATGCAAGGATTATTACTGGTAGTTGGCCTAATAATTTAGTCATTAGGGGAAAGATTACATAATGAGATTCCTACATTTGGGAAACTGAGCTTTGTGTGTCTTCATTCTGGGGGAGAGCACTTTTGTACAAAGAATAGTTACAACTATTAACAGAAACACAAAGATATGTTTATTATATAGAAATTTAAATATAAATAGCGGAATAAATATATTTTGAGTAGCCAAGGGGGTAAAATATGCTGGGGAGGCCGGGCGTGGTGGCGCATGCCTTTAATCCCAGCACTCAGGAGGCTGAGGTAGCAGGAGCGTTGTGAGTTCGAGGCCGGCCTGGGCTACAACGCGAGCACAAGGCCGGCCTGAGCTACATAGTGCGACCCTGCCTCAAAAAACCAGGCTTGGGGATTTGGCTCAGTGGCTTAAGCACCTGCCCTGGCAGGCGCGAGGTTGTGAGTTCAATCTCCAGTACCGGAAAAAAAAAAAAAAAAAATGCTGGTGATTGAATTGATGTCTGCAGCTTTAAACTCACCTTTCTATCCTTTATTTCATGATGCTGGGGCTAGAACCATGCAACATATAATTGTCATCTGCCTTATCCCTTATTTTCTGTATTTTTTTGTTTTGAGATAGTCTCACTACAGTTTAGGCTGGCCTCAAACTCTTGATTCTTTTGCCTTGGCCTGAGTGCAGGGATTACAGATCTGCATCATGCCTGGCTACTCCTTGTTCTTTAAATAAGAGGTACAAGATAGACAGTGGAAATCTAGAGGAAGGACAGGGACTTGCTCTTTCCTCTTTTGATTTCTGTATCTCTGCAGTGATTTTTCATACTGGAAACAAGTTAATTCAGTAACAGAAGCTGATTAGTTAGCAGTCTTTTCACACTGCCAAAATCAGTTTCATCATGTCTTCTCAGAGATGGCAGTGGCAGTGGGCTGGCCCATTTTTCAGAATTCTGGGTTGTTCTTGACAGTATTGCTCAAGTAGCGCCTCCTCTTCAGACAAATGAGTCTCATTTCCTAGAAATTCCTCATCCAAGCATCACTAACCCCACCCTTTTCTTGCTCATTCATCCCCTAAGATGCCAACCATATACTGCATTTACTACTCTGATATTTCAGTATTTATTTCTGCTTTTCTAGTTACAGATCCACTATCTGGTTAGTAATTCTTCATAGTACATTGTGTTTGTTTAAAAATAAGAATGGTTTTTATTTCCTGACTGGACCCTGTTTGACACATGGATATTGATACATTTAAACTGAGATAGTTATAGCAAAAATGTTCACCATATTACTCTTCCAACTTTTTAATATATTTAAAATCTTTAGCAACAAAATCCTGGAGATAAAGTTCATCTGAAAATCTGAATAGAGCTTTTGTTAGATGATAAATGCAACTGTAGATTTCCCCATGTAGTAAGCCATAAAAACCTTCCAATACCCAAGCCAACCAACCAACCAACCAACCAAAAAGCCTAGTTTTCACTCTGTATCTAGAAAAAGTTCTTTATACATATGTAAGTACCACTACAAGCCCACAATTAAGCAAATAAAATATGGTCTCTATGGGAAAAAATAAAAAGGTTCTATAGGGAAAACCTGCCCAACTGTTTCATCTTATAGAATGGAAAACTGAAGGCCAGGGCTGGTAAGAGTTATCCAAAATTATGTAATACAGTTAGTGGAGTCAAAACTTTCCCATTACTCATTCATAATATTGGAAACCAAATCTACAAGGCAAGCCTTTTCATTGTACATGACAGAAAGTGAATAGGCTTGAGCAAAAAAGGGAATTTGTTACCTCACAGGACTAAAAGGGAAAAAATATGACTGCATTTAGTGGCTGGAGAAAAGGCATAAGGGATCTTTTTCCTTTTCAGTGTTGGCTTCATCCTCTGACAACTTCTCTGTGTAAGGTAGACAAACTGACCACTGGAAGATCTAGACAAATCCTGCTTGTGTAGCATCTTCCCCATGAATTCCAGCAAAAGTACTCGAGCTGACTAGCCAAGATGAGGTCACATGGACTGACAATTGTGGAAACATAGTTCCTCAAGGAAACCTCAGGGTGCTGTTACTACGAGAACCCAATGATTGAATGCTGAGCAGGTCAAAATGTGACGATCAATTGGTCACACCTCTTGAGTCCTAAAGGCTGAGAGATACAGAGTTGACTTAGTCAATGAATAGCTGAGCCACCACCTGAGTCAATGTCTTAAGTAGTATAAGATTTGTAGCGAGTTTGTAAAAACAGGAGGAAAATAATCTTAGGTCTCTCTTTATTCTTAGAAGATAAAAGTACAAAATACAATGAATTGGTTGTATACCGCCCTTCAAATGAGGATGTACTTCGTGGTTTTTTTTGGTACTGGGAATTGAACTCAGGACCTTGTGCTTGTCAGGCAGGCACTGAGCTGCTAAGCTATATCCCTGGCCAAGGATGCACATTGAAAGCTTCAAAGTTGACTTTTCCAAATGCTTTACACATATTAAAAAACCAAGCTTATAATAGTTTGATATGTTAGTGCTTAAAACACTACATTGCAAATATCCAGGGCCTACATTTAAAGACAAATATAATTTAAGTATCATAAAATTTATGTTTTAAAAGTATATGTCCATTTAGGTTTACTTCCTAGTGGGTTATGCCTGAAATGCTGATTTTTTTTTTTTTTTTTTTTTTTTTTTGGGTACCAGGAATCAAACTCAGGGCCTTGTGCTTGCCAGGCAGGCACTTTATGCTGCTGAGCTATATCCCTGGCCCAAGCCAGTTTTTAGAGAAAAAACCATTTGTACTTTCCCAATGGTTCATTTTTTTTGTGCGTGTGTGTCTTTTTGAGACAGGGTCTTGTTGTGAGTTCAAGCCCAACTCACTATGTAGCCCAGGCTCCCTTTAAACTCATGGTGATCCTCTTACCTCAGCCTCCCAAGTGATTTCTTAGACAGTTTACTGGTTCTACCAGAGATTTGTCTTCCAATTTTGAGCCAGCAGAGGTTCAGGTGGGACATTTTTGAGTCACTAATACCCTTTGTAGAAGTGTTTAAAACCAGGTGAGATCTGTAATGCGAGTTTGCTTTCAACCAAACCTGCAGAGTGACATCTGCTGGTCATAGTGATTCCATCTCTATCCTGGCTGATACCCTTTTTGAAATTAATCAGTGATCTCATACAGTAAAACCACACAAAAAATCTATTCCTTGGCATAAAGGACTTACATGTACCAATATACGTGCATTATTGTAGGATATTTTAAATTAAAAAAATCAAAAATCTTCAATTTGGCAAACAATATACAGTACTTCTTTATCAGGAGAAAATAAACTGGTGTAGAATTTGAAAATAAAATAAAAAGCCCAAGTTAGTCATTTCCTTAAACCTGTCCTTTGACCAGGCATGGCAGCACATGCCTGTGAACCAGTCTACCTGCAAAGGGGAGGCAGGAAAACTGCAAGTTGCTGGCAGCTGGGCCAGTGACTGAGTGAGACCCTGTCTCCAAACAGGGCTGGGGGAATGGCGGTGCACTTTCCTAGCATGCTCAAGCCACCTGGTTCAACCTCTACTACCACAAAAAGAAGAAAAAGGCCCAAAGGGTGTATTTTGTCTTTTGACTCCTGGGAGGTCTTTTCTTTTCTTTCTTTCTTTCTTTTTTTTTTTTTTGTGGTACTGGGAATGGAACTCAGGCCCTTGCGCTTGCCAGGCAGGTGCTGCACCGCTGAGCCATATCCCCAGCCCCAAAATTGACTTCTGCAGGTTGGTTTGCACAATGTAGCTTTTCTTTCTTTTCTTTTTGGGTATAGGGAATCAAACTCACAACCTTGCACTTGCCTGCCAGGCACTGTGCCACTGAGCTATGTCTGTGGCTGTTCTTTTTCTTGGCTCAATTCTTAGCCTACTGTACCATTTAGCTTGATATTCTATGCACAGGTGTCTTCTTTATGTATTGCATCAACAGGTTACATAGAAACTCAGAATTTAAAAATTCCTATGTGTTTACTACACAGTGGTACTTCATGTTTTCTGCTTATTTTTAAAACATATTTTCACATGCCTCATGAAAAGTTAAAATAGCAAAAAAATTTTAAACACAGAATTCAGTATAGCATAATTATAAAAGGAAAGAAAACAGAACTCAGCTATATTTTACAATGGTATTAAGAATATACTAAAAAAGTTATACATTAAAGGCGTGTATTAGCTCACAGTGACTTCTGCTGTAGCTGTAGCTTCTGCTCAATGATCTCCGAGAAACGAGGAACTTTTTTTGAAATGGCCACACGGATATCATCACTCATGTTAAAGCAGCTTCTGGACTTTGCTTTGAAATGTAAAAGTGATGAGAATCCCAGTTCACAAAGGTATGTAGTTGCAAATGGCGTAAGGATTTCTAGGGCTATCTTTGCCAGGTTTGGAAACACTGTCAATTGAGCACACCAAAAATCTTCAAGCTTCATTGTTTCAAATTCCATTAGGATTTGGCCACTAGCTCGTAATTCAGCAAGGTCATTTTTCATTAAATAACCATCATCGACAAAATCGAGGTTAAAAAGAAATGGATCCAGGATCCATTTACTTGCCTCATCAAGATCTCCAACAGAAAAATATCCATGGAAGAAGTTGCTCAGCTGGTGCAGATGCAGTGTTATTTCAGCTGCAATGCATATTCCTTCATTATCTGAGACAATTATTTCTTCAAGAAAAGGAAAATTGGTAAAATTTCTTTTCTCAAGTCGTTTTTGCCAAAATGGAAACTTCCTAACAAAAGCAGATAACTTTTCTCTAGCTGACACTGTGTTCATCCCAAGCCTTTGCATAGAGGCACTAAGTTCATTTAGGTGTTTGAATAAATCTGCAAGGTATGCTAGGTGAATTTTAAACTCTTTATTTTCAAAACCATCAGTTAAATTACTGCTTTGGTGGTGAAGAAACTGATTTATTTCTTCATACATTTCAAAAATATGGGTAAGTATTTGGCCTCGGGAAAGCCACCTCATTTCTGTGTGGAAAAGGAGGACGTTATATTCTATACCAATTTCTTCAAAGAAAGCCTGGAATAGGCGATGATTTGGTGCTTTTCCTTTGATGAAATTTATCACCCTCACCACAGTAAACAAAGCATCCCTCAGTTTTACAGGCAATGTCTTTATGACAAGGGCATGAGGGTTCAACAGACAGTGTGTGACCACGATATGAGGCACCTCTTTCCTCACACAGGCAACAAATTCTGAATTCTCCCCCAGCATAGAGGAGGCACCATCAGTACAAACAGAGCCACACACATCAAGTGCTACCTTGTGTTTCAAAAAGAAGTCTCTGAAGAGATTGAACGCATCTCCTCCTTTCATAGGTAACTGTAGTGGTTCACAAAATAGAAACTCCTCTACAATCTCTTTTTCTTTTATATATCGCACAAATGCCATTAGCTGACTGCAGTCCATGTCTGTTGTCTCTGCAAGCTGAACACCCACCTTAAGAGGACTGGCTTTGATATCTTCTAGCACTTGCTTTAAGATATCCTGGCTCATTTCGTCAATTCTAGAATGGATCACATCATCTGACAAAGGTACCTGCTCAAGCTTCTTTTGTGCATCTGGTCCCAAAACTATTTGTGCTATTTCCAGTGCACAAGGTTTGACTAATTTTTCAGCTATTGTATGAGGATTCTTCTCCTTGGCACATAAATATGCAAACTGATATGATGCTTGTAATAAGGCATCTTCATGAGCTGCAACTCCAAGTGTTTTCAAAGTTTCACTCTGATCAGACGATGGTAGCGTGTGGCTATTGAGATCATGCCCAGCTATACCACCATGCTGTCTGTTAAAGTGGTCTGACAGTTTTGATGGCCTGAGGTCAGCATTTGAAAATACCGAGTTACACAACACACACTGTGGGCGTTGAGTTCCATCAACCTCTGTTGTACAGGTGAACCAGTAACGAACATAGTCATCATCCCATTTGCGTTTCTTCGACATGGTACACAAAAAATCCTCAGAGATGAGATGGAATTTTCCTCTGGGAGTAAAATACAACCCACGTGTTAAAAAAACAATGGCTACCTGAATTCAAGCAAAATCGTATCACATGCTGCCTTGCATCACGTTATTTCGTACCTGCCAAGAATACCCTGCAACAGGTTGGTTCAAAGCTACGACAATATGACAATCCCATGTAAAGCCAACAACTCAGAGCAAATGCTCAGCAAGGTAGACACGGGAGATCTGTGCTGAGGCAAGTTATGAATAACTATAAATCCTTTGAGATAACTGCAGTTATAGCTTAATTTGCTTTCAACAGTATGTATTCAAAACAAATCTACATTTTATTTTATTTTACTTTTTTTTTTTTGGTACCAGGGATCAAACTCACAACCTCACACCTGCCAGCCAGGAGCTCAGGCCACTGAGCTAAATCCCAGGCCCTATTTTTTGAGACAGGGTCTCACTATGCAGTTCAGGCTGGCCTTGACTCACTTTGTAGCCCAGGCTGGTCTTGAACTCACAACGATCCTCCTGCCTCAGCCTCCTGAGTGCTGGGATTAAAGGTGTGCACTACCACGCCCCCCTCAAATTACATTTTATATCATCTAGGAAGGACATCTCACTACCACCCCTTCTTTCCATTCTGCCCCAAAGATGTACACACACCCTCAGTTAAGAATCACAGAATTGCTGAGCGTGGTGCTCCAGAATTTGGGAGGTTGAGGATTCCTGAACTATACAGCAAAACCCTGACTCAAAAAAGAACCAAAAAAAAAAAAAAAAAAAAAAAAAAAGAAGGGATTAGTAATTTACCAAATGCTTAAGGGAAGGGCATATTTTGATATGATGGTTTCCAAAGTTCTATGCCTTGGAATACGGCTGAAATAATTTAATAGAGACATTTAAATCCAAGTGCCCACTTTGATCATTAAAAACACATCTACAGACCCTATATCAAAAAAAAGAGTTGATCTTAAATTGGGCGTGGTGGCTTAGGCCTATAATTCCAGCACTCTGAGATGGTGAGGTAGCAGGATCACAAATCTGAGTCCAGCCTGGCCAACTTAGCAAGACTTTGTCTCAAAAAAGGGCTAGGTTTGTAGCTCAGTGTGGGAGGCTCTGGATTCAACCTCCAACACCACCAAAAATTTTAAATTTGATCTTAAACCTTCTTTTGTCAAATACTGTTGGGATAATATGGCCACTTGTGTTTAGAACTCCTCATTAAATGATAACATTATTACATCTGCATAAAAATGTTTATCTTAGTGAATTCTGTAATGAGTATTTACTACGTACAGTTGAAGAGGCAGAAGGAATCAAAGAAAAAGCTTTACTTTAGTCTTGGAAATCATTACAGGACCTGTTAAGAATTCATTCTTACCTATCCCATGCTACCCAAGTCCCTTTTAAAATATACTTGTTTTACTTGGGAGGCTGAGGCAGGAGGATTGTTACAAGTTTGAGACCAGGCTACAAAATGAGCTCAAGGTTAGCCTGAACTCCATACACTTGTTTTGAATGAAAGAACTTTGAAGAAAATCCACTTATTCTCTATCTCCTTCAAAAGGGAGAATGGGTGGTAAGAATTTTCAATATCCTTAGTGATGAACTTACCTAGGCTTTCCTGTTTAAGAATCTCACAATTTTCACTTGCTCCTCTGTGGTATTTAGGAATAACAGCCTAAAATGTAAACATTAAAAAAATCACCATGAGGAATTATTAGTCTAAACAGGGATGAGAATGATGTGTTAAAAGTTTTCACTTGTTAGAGATACAGACAGACTTCATCATTCACAACTGAAATTTTCTGAGATTTCCTCTGAAATAATGTTTTCAGCACACATGAATACACACATAAAGTAGGATGGGGCTAAAAGATGTTAAAATTGGTCTTGGGGTGGTAACTCCAAGCTGGACGATGGGTACACCGCATTATACCATTTTCATTACTTTTATGAATGATAAAAGTGCTAAGTAAAAAAGTTTAGAATTTATTTTTAGAATGGCTATGTTAAGCTATCCTGAGAGTCGAATGAACTATCTGATACAAAGTACAATTTTTTTGCAAGTTTATAAAGCGCAGATATAAAAAAGTTTATAGTTGAGAAAAAAAATCAATTGAAAGTAAACATTTACATAACAGAAACATCTAGGAAACGATAATACATGTATTTCAGGAGTGAAACCTCCAAAGCTCAGTTGCAAGCCTAAAGCCGGAAACCACAGGCAATTTACACTTGGCCACTGCCGGGGCGAGTTAGGGTGGGCGTGGCGTTTGGGGCTGCACTTCACAGTTAAATCAATCGCCAGGACGCTGATCAATAGCCCAGGGCGGGGCTGTGGGGTGCAGCAGCCGCCCCGGAGCCGACGCCTGGAACCTCGGCTCGACCAAAGGCAGGGACCTTTCAGTTCCTCCGATGGGGTAACAGTACCTACCTTACGGGGCCGTGGGAGGTGTGGTTATGAGAACGCGTGCAAAAAACACGCTATTCTCAACCGGAAGACCAGACAGCGCCGTTCAGAAGCGCGGCGTTCGGCGCGGGCCGACCGCGCTCAGGCGACCCGGCGAGGAGCCTGGCGGGGTCTCCGGCGGCCTCGCGCAGGCCGGGGATGCTCTGGCTTCTCACAGGCGCCAGTTCCCCTCTCCCGCTCGCCCGGGGGCCCAGAGGACCGGGATCAGCCTCGGTGATGGTGCCTCACGGCCCACCCCAAACCACGAACTTGAGGGGCGCGGGGACACGAACACAGACGGCTACCCTGCGCGCCCCGGGGTAGGGGTCCATCCGGGTCCCGGGCTGCTTCCCTCCCGCAGACCGGGCGAGGCGGCTCTCGTACGCAGGCGCAGAAGCGACCGACTGGGGCCGCAGGACTGGCGTGCGGAAGGTGCATGCGCGCTGGCTCGCCCTAATTTTTTTTTTCCTGGTAGATTGGCTTTCTGGTGTTGAAATTTTTTATTATATTGGCCACAGGGTGAATCTCAGTAATGGGAGGCACTGTGTAGTCAGCATAGTTTTTCAGATTCAGACAGTGAATAAGATTTTATACTGTGACGGGATTTGAGGTTGGAGGCAGGTGGTAAAGCTGCAGTAATCACCGTGTTCTGTGTGGAGGCTTCTACGGGAAAAGAGAAGGAAGCTCATCGTACTCCCCAGGATTCAGGCCAATGGGGAAGGTATTAAGCTCCATTAGGATACAGTGGAGAGCGGGCTTCCAGTTTGTGACTGTTGCCCATACAGGTGGATTGCCCCTTCCTGAGTTAAGAGGATGCACATGAATATCCTAAGAATCCATCCTGATGGTTTTATATAAAATTACTTTTTTGTTTGAGATGGTCACTGTGTGGCCCAACTGGCCTTGATCTTAGGATCCTCTTGCCGCAGCCTCCCAAGTACTGGGATTATAGGATACATCACTGTACAACCAACTACAATTCTTTTTAGCAAAATGATTTAAAAGTAATAAACCCAACCCCGGACATGGCGGTGCACGCCTGAAGTCCAGCACTCAGGAGGACCAATATGAATTTGAGGCCAGGCTGAATTACATCGTGAGACCCTGCCTCAAAAAACTAAGACCAAAACACACCCACACGAATTGAAAGGCAAAAGTAATAATCCCATATGCACTCTCTTTATTTTTAGGTGATTTTCTTCCAGGTTTTTGTGGTACACATTTATGTATGTGACATCTTAATTCTTTTCATATCCCTTCCTCTTCCTCCATGTCTCAGTAGAGTTCTTTTAAACTTTTTGTTCATTTTTGTAGTCTTTGAAGCACTCCACAAGGCTGCGTCCCGGGAGGGGAGAGGTTACAATGTGGGGCAGCTGTGTTATTTTCAGGTGATGGGGGCCAGTCTGGCAAACTTATGGCCTGTTTAAGACCTCTGTCAATGGAAGAAACTGCAAAAGATCAGCCTCAGGGTCCAGAAACCTAGCTATAAACAGTAAAGGACAGATTTTACAACCAGAGGCGCTTGACTTGTGTCCTGGCTACAAAACCTTTGGGGAATTGAACAAACCATTTGCAGCTGTTAAGCCCATGTGCTAGTTGTAAAAAAGGGACAGCCACTATCCCTTTGATTCTTCTGAGACCACATGAACTTCATAGCATGTAGTGCTGATGTGCAGCCATTGAGGCAGAGTCAAAGCTCCTGTCTGAGTACTGTTCTAGGTGTTAGCTTTTCCCAAAGTAAAACGAAAGACACAAATTTTGGACTATAACCTCACAGAAGCTATCATGGGCTTTCTGGCAATTTTATAACCCAGAGATGGCGAACCTCTTAGAGCTCTCAGTGATACAAACAGCCCATAGTGGCACATGTGCCATAGGTTCACCACAACTCTTTAAAGCCTACTTCTCTACTAAACATTTGAAGCAACACTACAAACCACGTGCAGTTGAGTATTCTCAGTTACATACCTTTATTAACGTAAGAGAAAATACAAAATGGACACCAATTGTTGGCCTGCTCTGGGGGCCCAAAGAGACTTTCGTGGGTGAGATCCAAAGGTTGAAGAACACGTGTGCAAACATCAGCAGTGACAGCAGGTAGAATGGGGCAGAGCAGAGCCCAAAAGCACAAGAGCCAGAGCCACCTGTCTTTATTGTGTAATTCTCATACATGTTGTTGTCACATATTTACATTTACATAGTGCCGTAACCAGCGCATGCGTATTTACCTGTGCTGTTATGATTGCGTAATTGTGTCTCACTGTGCACCTGTGCTAGACAAGCAGGGTCACGTCCTCAGGTATCCTGAGATGCCCCTGAGCTTTGCAGCAGTCTGAGTGGTTCCCCACATTAATGTTAGACTTCATGTTGAGCCATCCTATGTTAAAGAATATGAAGACAAATTTTGACCTTTTAAAGAAAAGAATTAGATCCCCAGGGCTATAGCACAGTGGCACAGCGGCTGCCTGGCAATCACAAGGTCATGAGTTTGATTCCCAGTACCGAAAAAAAAAAAAAAATTAAAAAAAATAAACCTATGTATTTGCATTACTGTATTAATTTCATAGCACTCTGAATCTGGATACCACATATAGCCATAGTACAGTATTTAACAGCTGCTCCTCTACCACCATTTCTGAGATGCTGCGTTAACGCCATATTCTACAAGTGCTTTTTGACAGATTAAAGAACTGTTATATAAAGACACTCATGTCAGGGGCTTTTAACAGCCTGTCTCATTCTGTCAGAATTATCTTCACAGAAGAGGCTTGAGGATCATAGCAGTCTCAGTTACTAAGATCCCCACAAGCCATCCTTACAAGTCTGAAGAAACCTTCAACTTCAGGCTTTACTCCAAGTTTTAAAGTGAAACTTGCTGCCAATGAAGATTAGGTAACTTGGATGTTCTAAAATCTTTTAAAGTTTAATATCTTAATTGTTACATAAAGGTTATCACAAATAAAAGAAGTAATAGTATCACAAGTAGAGGAATAGATTTCTATAGGTAAATCATGTTGAGCATGGTAAAAGTATTGATTAGTCAATACTGACCCAAGCATGAGAAAGTAAGTTTTTTTTCCTTCCAAAGACTAACAAATTTGGTTCTGTATGTAAGGTTCAAGGAAATCTATTAAAAATTATGGTAATCAAATAAAAACATATTTGTTACTTCACACATTTATGTGGGAGAATAAAAGTTACATTTTCTACAAATATTCTTTCCAAAGACCAAGTTAGAATAAATTTATTTTTTATTTCAGACCATTTAAAACAAATGATTACAAAACAACTATAATTATATGAGTTAAATTACTACTGCAATTTCTAGCAGTTTAAAAAAGTTCTTGTTTTGAGAAAGTAACAAATCTACTTTCAAAGTGTGCAATACTATTAGGTACAAGGTTAGAAAAAGTGAGGAAATAGGGAATTAACTGTTGAGAAGAAGATATTTTTGATAGGTAGACAACCAAGACCTTTCCCCATCTCTAATGTAAAATAAGATTATTTCCAATCTTCATCCATATTTATGTACTTCCTCTTTGGTTTTCTTCTGTTTTGTATCTTCAGTGTGAAAAATAATAAATTTACTTTGAGCCTTCTGAAGCTTTATTAAAGTTGGGCAGCAAGAAGAGTAGGCAAGGACCCTTCTACATACAGTTACCAAGAAGGTGAAAAGAGTGCATCGGCTATGTCTGTCCTGGGTGACTACTGTCCAAGGAAAGAGGCCATGGGGTCATCTGGCCTCTGACGTTTCATCCTATAGGCCTCCATTTCCTCTTCAGTGGGCTCCCGAGTTTCATATATGCTATTATAAGGTCGTTTCCTCTCATCAATCTGCATGATCTCCTTGACTTGAAGAAGGCGGGCTTCCTCTGCATTCAATGCCTAGAGTGAAAGGGAAAAAAATTAATACTATAGCTCTCTGTCAGATCTGTTTTGTGCAAAAATGGCAGACCCAAAGGAAAGACCCCCTGAACATGGAGTGCTGTGTCAAAGAGCTTAGCGGTCAGCCTGTCCACTGTGATGTTCAACTAGTTACTACTGGGCTCTTAAAGCTATTTTTGAAGAGCACAAAACATTCTATGACATTTTCAGTTGGTGTTAAATTTCATTTAGTAACAAAAAATGAGTTCATTCTTTCTCAAGGAAGCTGATGACAGATGTTTCTGGTGGAGAGTGCGATTTTGATTTTTCTCAAGGATTTGCTAAAACTTAGAAATAACAAAGCTAGAAGGCAATTATTTCTGGGCAATATGTCAATAACTCTAAAATAACAGCTTTACAAAGCACAATTCTTTGTTGCATTAGTGATAGTTATCAAATATTCCAATAGCTGAGCCCATGAAACCTCCAGGAATGTGACCTGGGCATAGAACTCAGATGCTGGCTCATGTCCTCAGTTCTTAAAATGAACTTGCAGACAAGACTAGGTCACTTCCTACTGTTAGAATCTGGGTATTTGTTACTGTGCTATTTAGAGTTCACAAAGTACCTTTTTCAGTTTTTCATGTTTCTTTTCTTCATCATCACTCTCTGAGCTGCTCTTTCGGTGCTTCTTCTTTTTCTTTTTCTTCTTCTTTTTCTCCTCTTTCAGTTTTTCTTGGTGCATCTAAGTGAGATGATTAAAACACAGTTATTAGTGTGAACACAAAGCTCTAGTGCATGTTTTGAAGTCCTTTCTTCTGGACTTAAAAATTCAAGACAAATGATTACAGACTTACCTCCATGAGGGTTTGAGGTTTTTTCGTAGATTCTTCTCCGGTTATATCATCTGTAATACATTCCTCTGAATTCTGTGGAAAAAACAGATGTAATTTGAGTTGAATGTTATAGTTACCAATCATATAAGGAGATAAAATCTGAAATATGAGCGGATATGTCTCACACAGGGTTAAGAGCTTTAACTGTCTTTCACCTTTAAGAGCCAGAAGACAATTACTTACAACAGTCTCCTTCCCAGCTTCCCCTGTACAATAGGAATACTTGAAAAATGAGTGGCAGCATTTGTATCCCCATCTGCCTTCTTTCCAGTAGGATCCCCAGATATGCTGCAGAGAGAGCAAGTCAGGTTATTGAAAAAGGAAGATTAAATTAAAATTTCAATATACTGCTAAGGTAACTTGCAAGAAAAATTATGGGAATTCCCAACTAAAAAGGTGAAGGTGAGCCAACCACCTTTTCAATCACTCAAGCTGGCATTACAGTTAAAATGGCCTTAAAACTCTATTCTCAAAAGCTTACGTAAAACTTAAGGACAGCCAATTTCCCTTTAAAAGTTAAGACATGGGAAGTTCTGGGCACACTTTCCCACTTGGTGCTAAGTTGCTGCTGCTGAACAGTGTGTGTCCCTAGGAGATGGGGTTTGTGTGGTCTAGTTTGTGCAGTCTGCCTGGCCCGCTGCACTCCAGACAATCAGTGCTGCTCTAGGCAGTTAGGTTTTTTAACCTTGACTTAGACAATTGTAGTTTGGGTACTTCAAGACTGTACTAAGCTGGGTGTGGCTATGAACACCTGTAATCCTATCTACTTGGGAGGTCAAGTCAGGAGGACTGCATGTTTTAGGCCAGCCTGGGCAACTTAAGGAGATCCTGCCTCAAAATACAAAAAACAAAACAAAACAAAACAAACAAAAACAAAAACAAAAACAAGCTGGGAGCCAGACATGATGGCACATGTCTGTAATCCCAGCACTTACTTGGGGGCTGAGGCAGTAGGAGCACTGCAAGTTCAAGACCAGTCTGGGCCTCAAAGTGAGATCAAGGCCAGCCTGAACTGCATAGTGAGACCCTTTCTCAAAGACAAAAAAAGGCTGGGGATGCAGGAAGGTAGAGTGCCCCTGGATTCAATTCCCAGTACTGCAAAAAGCAAAATAAAATACCAACTTGATTCCACTATTAAAAAAAAACAAACAAAAAAGGAAATGAGGCTTGCGATCTCACTTGAAGGTGGAGCATGTGGTTGGACTGCACAAGGCCCTGGATTTAATCCTTGGCACAAATATACAAGAAGAGCACAGCAAGCAGCAGCAGTGCTTGCTGATGTGACACACCGTGAAACACACTGTATCACTGTTACATACCCTTGTCAAAATAACCTATACCTAACCAAGCTTTTGGACCCAAGTTCTTATTTCTAGAACATACAAGGGAGTAAGTTATATGATATTACTAGGAACTAGTCAAATACTGAATACGAGACAGCATACAACGAGGTAATTGGCTGGATCTGGTAAATGACTGCTTTCATGAAAACAGGAGACAGATTCTACAAAAAGATGCAACAACCAAGTAACGAGCAACACAAACTTCAACTTGATTCCCACTATGAAAAAGCTATTAAAAGTATTTTTGTGTGTATTTTTCTTTGTTTTTTTGAAATAAGGTCTTGCTGTGTAGTTCAGGCTGGTCTTACACTCACTATGCAGCCCAGGCTGGCCTCGAACCTGCAGTGATCTTCCTGCCTCAGCCTCCTGAGTGGGATTACAGGCATGCACCACCATGCCTGGCTTTTGTGTGTGTTTTTCAAAAAGTAATTAACGAGTAATATGAGTATTAAAGAATAAAGTTTCTGAAGTACAACAGTCACATGGTCATGTAGGAGAATATTTATATTCTTGCAAGATAAAGGACCTACATGATCATGGGTGGAATGTATTATCTGATTTTCATAGTTATACCTGTGTATGTATGTATATGTGTTTACACGAACCTAGACAGAGCACATGCAGCAACATGTTAAAAATTTTTGAATCTAGGTAGATATATAGATGAATATAATCATATGCATCTGAAAGTGTTCAAAGAAAAAAACTCCACAACAATAGATAATTAAGTTATAATAGAAAAAAATGCAAGCTAGAGCCCAACTAACAAGGAGAAATGGCTCCAGCACAACACATACTGTGTGATTGTTGATCTTCACATCTTCCTCATACTTGGAGCAGGCAATGGCCCGCTCCTGTCCTTTAATGACTGTGCCATGTCTTGAGTACTCCACGTAGTCTTCAGTCTGGGCTAAGAGCAATTCAACTGGAGGCGCATCCAAGTGTTCTTGGCCACCATACTAAAAGGACATTGGACACTGTTAAATATACTTTACAATAGAGATTTGCATTCAAATTTCTATGGAAGGGTTTGCTTTCAATTAGAATAAAGGAACATTCTTTACTAGACTTTGTTTTAGACAACACAAAGAAAAAAAATGCCGTCAAGTTTCCACAGACAAATAAAAGATGTCTCAGTTGCTATTCACCTGTTAAGTACGGCAGCTTACAAGATAGCCCTAAACTCCTCCTACTATTTCACGCCTGCTCTGTCTCCCATTTTCTGGCTGTTCCACCAGGAGGTGGAGTTTTTCACAACCTGTTTCATCTGGGCTTGGCCGTGGTGTGACTTGTGATGGCTAGGAAATGTGTCACATGCAGAGTCACTTGGGCGTACCACACCCATCTGCTGTGCTCTGGAACCCTGAAGTGACTCCTAGACACTGGGCTGGAGACTAGAGGGGTAGAGACCACGGGAGGCAGACCTATGTGGTCCTATGTGAGGCGCTCCCTCAGACAATTAGCCTGTTAACAACCAAACACTGAGGCATGTAAGGTCCTCAGCTGAGCAGGCTCAGAAACTCAGCTGACACACAGAACTGAAAGAAATAATTAGTATTTGTTTGAAGCTACTAGTTTTGGGGTGGCATGTTTGGCTGCAAAAGCTCAGTGATAAGTCTATACCAACTGACTTAAGTCACTGGAATTCTTTGTGGATTACAAGGGCCTCTCCTTGCTCATTATTCCAAATGTAAAATGCATGCTTATTAAATTGAAACTTCTCTTACAATTCTTCTTTGCCATTTGATGAAAGTTACCTTTTCCAGGATGCTCTCTTTCTGCTGTTCCTTGAAGTCTTCTTTTTTGACTTTGAAGGACTTATATAGCAGCTCTAGTTTTGTAGGATCTGCCTGCAGATGCACTTCAGATCCTCTGTCGTAGGCTTCCCAAGCAAACACTAGAATAATTCAAAACATTTTAATGAGTAGCCAGCTATATTTATTGCACATTTCTCTGAAGCAAACTAAAAAGTTACCCTCCATCCCTTTTACTTTTTTTGTGGTACTGGCGATTGAACCCAGGGGCTTGTGCCTCCCCAGCCCTTCCCTTTGAGACAAGGTCTTACTATGTTACGCAGATTGGTCTTGAATTTATGAACCCTTTGTTTTAGCCTCTTGAGAAGCCAGGATTACAGGCGTGTGCCACCATACTTGCCTTCCCATTTTTATAGGTGACACAAATGCCTTGGCATACAGTGAACACTTACACTGTGTCTGAGCCATTGAAATAGTATCTCCTGTATATCTAACGAAGTTATCTCCAGCGTAACTCACTCTGTAAATACAAATTTTAAAAACTTTCAGAAATTTTCTTTTCTAAGGAAAGAATTCATAGAACAATCAACAAGAATACCATCTATAAATGTAATAATAAAAATATAATTAACTTATCTTGAAATTTGTAAATTTGGTACTTACTCATCTGGATTCTTCCCTGCATTGGCATATGGGTTCTCTCTCATTGCTCTAGTTTTTGGATCATAATAGGCAGAATTTGGATCCAAATTTCTCAAATACTAGAAGAAAGAAAATGTTCAAAAGCTGAAAATTTATGTATGGCAAAGAAGACTCCAGCAGGTAGGAGTTGTTTAACATGATCAGTTAAATGTGTGTGTGATTTCCAGGGTGCAGGTGAAGAGATAAAACAGTGATACCTTGACCTTGTTTTGGAAAGACTCTGCTTATATTACCCAAATATCACCCACATACAATAGGAAGATACAGTTTACAATTTAGGCTGGAAGATAAATGCTTCAAATGTATATGTTAGGTTGGCGCGACTTACTTTTGCAATATCTTCTCGAATCCTGAGATTCCGGACAGTGATTCGTCTCTTGGAGTCAAAATTCTGTCCAGGCATGTCAATGTCATCTGCATACTTATCTTCATCCTCATCTTCGCTATTATGATCTTTTTCCTGAAAGAGGGAGAGGAACAAAAAACCTATGAATGAAAAAGAGCAGCGTTTAGCCCTTGCTTTCCTTTCCTTATATATAACCAACTCTTTTTCTTTTTTGTTATTTAAAGGCGACTATTAGTTTTAAGTTATTATTAGCCATTGGAAACTGAAAAAATCAATGCACACTCGGGGAGGGCAACACTTTATTACCATCTGAGAGTTTGGTTCCTCTTCTCCCCACTGGTGTTTTGGAGAATTCTGCATGAAGAAAAAAAGAAAAGCATTTGTAGTTCTACTTCATTTTTACCTACTGAGTACTTAACAGTATAAAAACATAATCAGACTCGGGAGGCTGAGGTAGGCAGAACGTTGTGGGTTCGAGGCCGGCTTGGGCTACAACGCGAGCCCAAGACTGGCCTGAGCTACATAGTGTGACCCTGCCTCAAAAAAAACCAGGGCCGGTAGTTTGGCTCAGTGCCTTAAGCGCCTGCCCTGGCAGGCACGAGGTTGTGAGTTCAATCCCCGGTGCCGCAAAAAAAAAAAAAAAAACATAATCAGTATCATTTGGGGATGAGGGTGTAACTTAGCAGCCGAGCTTTGCCTAGCATGTGCAAGGCCTACTCTTCAATCCCCAGCATTGCAAATGATACTACTACTACTACTACTACTACTACTACTACTAATATTTCTAACTGAACAAGTTCTTGTATTTCATCACTTGTGATGAGAACAGGTGTTTTGAATACAAATATACCACTGTAAAGTTAATTTTATTAGAGTACCTAAAAATCCAGAAAATAACTAGGTTTTTCTTTTTTTTTTTTTATAACTGATACAGGATTATAATCACACAAGATTAACGGGAATATTAAGATGAACAAAATACTCAATAAATGTAATTTCCATATGCCTCAGTCTTCAGATATACCATGTTCATTAAACCTCACTAGTTTTCTATCAAGTCCGAAAATAAAACGTTAGCAGAATCTTGTAACAAAAACCTTTGGAGCCAAATGAACCTTTGTAAAATTCTGGCAATGAAGAAATCAGAGGGCAAAATATTATGTTTTAAGGAAAGGCCAAAAATTTTGTCAGAAAGAAATTCTTTTCATTAGCAGTTGCTCAGGATATGATTAATGAAATGGTCAGTATAATATTATGTCTCTTTAAAAAGGTTTCAGAGTAAAAAGGAAGATAGCATTAGTGAGTGAGGAAATGCTGAAACAGGAGCATGCATGTGTGTGCGTGTGCACACGGGATACTGATGGGAACACAAATTTGTAGAACATAAATTTCCTGATTGGTGAGTGATATGTCATAAAACATTTAAATATATATATTTAATACGTCAATAATTACACTTCTAGCAATTTATCCTAAGGAAATAATATAAAGATGTATAAGAATGTGATTTATACTGTGGTGTATAATATCAAAAGTGGGAAAAAGTCAAATTAACAGAGGACTGGTTATGTAATTTATTGCACTTAATGTAATACTGACTAACCATTTAAAAAGTCCAATCAAAGTAAACAAAAACATGCATAATCTGCTAACATTTTATGTGAAAAATAGAATAGGGAAGGAGAAGTGGCAATAAGAGCACATATCTGTGTTGTAAACTCTGAGTCACACCTGCACAAAGGTTATGGGGAGAAGAGTTCAGGAAAGGTGAATAAGTTTTTCATTGAATACCTTCTCAAATCCCTGATTTTTAACGCATGAATATATGTAAAAATGAGCCGCACTGTATGTTTATACTTAACACAGAAAAGTCCTCACTGCACTGTATATTGTTAAATTAAATAAGGTAAATTTATTGAGTATGCAAAGATGAATCCATTTAAGAAACATGTAATTATAAATATTAAACATATTTTGTAAGAAAGGGGAAACTGAAAAGACATCAAAAAGTTAACAGTGGTCTGGGGTATAATTCAGTGGTACAGTGAGTGCATAAGCCCTTAGGTTTGACCCTGGCACCATAAAACAAAACAAAACAACAAAATGCCAAACTCTAAAAAATAAAAACGAAAACAAACCTCTAAAATTAAAAAAAACCTATAAAACATTAATAATTAACATGGAATTTTTTTTCTTTATATTCCTAATTTTTTCACTAGTGTGTGTCTTCAAAAATCGGACAGGGGTCTGGGGGCTTAACTCAGCGGCACAAGTGCCTGCCTGGCAAGCACGAGGTCGTGAGTTTGATTACCCGTACCAAAAAAAAAAAAAAAAAAATCAGAAATGTAATTTTCCTTTTCTTTTTTTGGAGATAAAGTCTCCCTATGTAGCCCAAGCTAGTCTCAGACAACCCACAGTAATCTTACTGCCTCAGTCTCCCAAGTGCTGGGACTACAGGCATGCCCCACTAGGATAAGCTATAAATATTTTTAAAAGATAGTAACATAATGTTTCTGGAGTTCCCTATGGATGCTAGTTCAACACAGCACATTTACATTGCTGTAGAGACAGCTCAGTCCCTGCAGTAGGGGTCGCTCTACTATTAGGGAATGCAATTCATCTTAGTATCTGTGCATCCAAGTGGGCAAAACTCGTATGTCCTTACTGGGGAAACATACTGCTGTACTTATGTTCTCTCGTTAGGACAAGAGAAACAGGCTTTTATCCTTTTCTCACAGTTGGTAAAAACAATCATAACAATGATAGCTACTAATGACAAAGTGTTTACTATGTAATATGTATGTTAAGCTAGGAGGTAAAAGGGTAATGTGGTATCATTATCTCTGTTTCACTACTATACTGAGACTCAGGCAAATTCATATTCTAAGAGTAGGTAGCTAGATGCGGCAGAAAACAACTAGTTGGTAACTTGTCTCAGTAACTGCTTAGGAATTATTTTCTAAGTTCCTTTTGCTTTGCAAATCATATATGCTAAGAGTCTCTTTAGGTAATTTAAAGTAAAAAAACTTCATGTGTTTAATTTATTTGTGTCATGAAACTGCCAAAAAATCCCCAAACCTTTTGTACATAAATTAAAAACTAGCTGCAATTCACCTTTGTAGTATGAAAAAATGTTTGCCAAACTATAAAATAACATGCTCATTAGAGAGAATACAAAAAAAGAAAAAAGCAAAGAAAAGAAAGAAAAAGAAAAGCTGGTATTCTGGTCGTTTTTTGTCTGTGATATTATTTTTTCATGTCATTAAAATACATGTGTTTACCAGTGCTGTTAACAAGGTCGTAATAAGTACCATTTTAAGAGTTATGCAGCATTCCATAATGCAGACACACCATAGTTTAATCAGTTCCCTAACATCTGGTTATTTCAACTCTTTCAGTTTTTTACTACTGTGGAAAATGGTGCAGTAAAAATCTTTGTGCATAATGATTTATCCATAAAAGTTATATAAAATTCTTTAGGATGGATGGACTGACTTAAATTTAATTCCTGAAAAAGTGTATAAATAATTTAGGGCAACATTCTTTCCCAATGACTGTACTGATTTATATTTCCATGAAAAATATAAATAGTGTCAGTTTTACTCCTTTCCAGAGTACTCAGCCTATACTATTACACTGGAAATGCTTGGGACTAAAAGTGTTTTTAATTTAATTTAATTTAATTTTATTTTTTTTCATATCTGTATATACACACATCCTAAAAGTAATTTTATGCTGTATTTTTACTGTATCTATATTATGACTGCAACCTGTCACATGAGTTCTGGTATGGAACTTTTCACTTGTGGCATCATGTTGAAGCTCAAAGCTTTCATCTAGAGATTTTATTTTCTGGATTTCTGAACTAATGATGCTCAACCTATACTGTATTTCTCTTTTCCTAACATCTTTTCTACCTGGAGAGAGAGACATAAAATGAATTCTTGTTTCAAATTTCATTTCCACTGGCTAACAGTTTGAGTATTTTTGTATTGATCATTTTTATTACTTACAGCTTGCTCTACTAATTTTCCTGAAGCTAATTCTTCTTGAAGTTTCTGGGCTTTCAATGTTCGTTTTGCCTAAAAAAAAAAAAAAAATTTAAATTGTACTTAAAATATTCAAATAGACATTTTCAAAACCTTAAAATACATAATTGTATTGTTTCCAGAAAAGGTCACTGCACAGGCTACCTCTTTGATCCCCTACAGTCCTAGCCTTGGTGCTGAAGGAGTTGCAGGAATGGCCGTCTGAACCAGGCATTCACATAAGCTGAGCCAGGCACCATCAGTGCTGCATGCAGGGAGCAGGGAGCAGCCCTGACCAAAAAGGGCAGATGCCAGGTGACACCAGGTAACAGACTGAGTCTTGTCATGCAAGTCCAGGGCTACCATATATTTTGATGTTCAAGAAAAGATGAAATCTAGATATCTATGTGAAATGTCATGATCTTTAAATATTACCTCTAAATAAAGGCAGTGTGGACCATGGTTTAAAGGAAGGGGGATAATAGCTGCAGTCATAATTGAAAAGATGAGGTTGAGTTAAAATAAAATTCAAATTTCTGAAACAAGTAATTTATTCCTCTTTTTTGTTTTTTGGTACCAGGGATCAAACTCACAACCTCAAGTCTGTCAGGCAGGCACTTATGCCACTGAGCTAAATCCCTGGTTCTATTTTTTGAGACAGGGTCTCACTATGCAGTTCAGGCTGGTCTTGAACTCACTTTGTAGTCCAGGTTGGTCTCGAACTCCCAACAATCCTCCTGCCTCAGCCTCCCCAGTGCTGGGATTAAAAGCATGTGCCACCACGCCCAGCTTTTATTCCTCTTTTACCATTCCAATTATGTGAGACAACTAAAGACATATGGGCGGGCTGGGGATTTATCTCAGTGGGGTAAGCACCTGCCTGGCAAGCTTGAGGTCCTGACTTCAATCCTCAGTATCAAAAGCAACAACAACAACAACAAAAGACATATGGGCAAACTACTGCCTGGGGCCAAGGATTCAGAACTTCAAAAAGCTAAAATCTTTGAATCTTAGAACAGATAAAGAGGCCAGGGATATAACTCTGCAGCACAGCACCTGCCTGGCAAGTGTGAGGTAGTGAGTCTGATTCCCAGTACCAACAACAACAAAAGAAAAACCCACCATAGATAAGAGAACAGATGTTCCCATGCTTTCAGTATCTTCTGCTCTATAAACTGGAGTAAAGGACAATAAAATAATTAAATATGAAGAAACTGCTGCCAAATAGGGCTACCACACTGGTTAATTTCACTACAAAATCCAGCCCACTGCTAAGAAATAACATTGTATGGCACTTCGAGAGCTGAAAAATATTGGCTAAATTACAAATACTGCAAAATGTATACTCTTCAAGGACAGTAGATGGACAGGAAATCTTGCTCACCAGATCAACTTTGGCATACTCTTCCACAATCTTCATGTGTTCTTCTGGATTATAGCCATTCCACCGATCTCTCTTCCCATCATAGTCAAACATCAACTGAGGCTGGACATGTTCGTCTGGAGCTATATTAGTACCTGTAAATTTGGCTCCAACTCGCCTAGGTCTCTGGAAAATAGAAGATTTAACATTTTTCCAAATATTTGTAGCTCAGAAGGAAAAATTTCATGTTGCTTTCACAGAGCAAATGTGAACATGGGATTTTTAATGTGTTTTATTACCAGATAACTTTCCAACAAAAAAATCTTGGTGCCGGACTAACTTCACTCATTAATTACTTAACTTGTACTACAATATAATTTATTTTAGAAAAACAGAAGTTCTCTGACAAGGAAGAAAGACTCTGACAACAGTTTCCAAAATTCTCAAGGTGAACTTACCTCAAAGCAGTCTTTCTTTTTGTGTGTCATGGCCCCACAATTTTCACATGCTCCTTTGCGGTACTTAGTAGTTATGGAATTCTACAAATTGACATAAAGAAAATAAAAGCAATGTTTTATCTGAGTAAGTTAAAAAATAACTTGGCTCCACTTAATGTTTTGTCTAATGACATGATTTACTTATTAAGAAGAAAATCAGGCCCGGCATGACAGTACACGCCTGTAATCTCAGCAGACTGTGAGAGTGAGGCAGCAGGATTGTAAATTTGAGCCTAGCCTCAGCCGTTTAGTGGCTTACCAAGACTCTAAAAAAACAATAAAAGGACTAAGGATGTAAATCAGTGTGAAGGTTCTGGGTTCAGCTCCTAGTACCAGCCAAAAGAAACAAGTAAACACCAAAAAAAGCAAGAAAATATCAGTTAAGAGTCTCCACCTGAGTGTGGCTGTGTATTTCTATAATCCCAGCACTATAGGAGGCTGAGAGAGGAGGATTACAAGCAACTCCCGGTCTGGGCAACTTACTGAGACCCTATCTTAAAGTAAAAAATGAAGTAAGAAAGTTCTGGGGATTCAATGCAGTGCAAAGGCCCTGGTTTCAATACCCAGTACTAAGTTGGGGGTGGGATGGGGTGTCTACACATTTATAAATGAGTAGGTAAAAGAATTTCAGCAATTCTTCTAAATTTCAGGAAGACCTCTATATTGAAAACTACAGTACTACGAAAAAGGAGATTGAAGAGGATATTAGAAAATGGGGAGATACCCCGTGCTTTTGTGTAGGAAGAACCAAGATAGTGAAAATGGTCATACTTTCAAAACTGTTACATAGATTCAATGCAATCTCAATCAAAATTCCGATACTGTATTTCACAGAATTAGAGTAAACAACCCTAAAATTCATCTGGAGCCAGAAGAGAGTTAGAATAGCAAAGGTAATCCTGGGCAACAAAGACAAGACAGGGGATATCACAATCCCGGACTTGAAATTATACTATAAAGCTACTGTGAAAAAAAAAAGTGTGGTACTGGCAAAACAAACAAACAAACAAGCAATAACAACAAAAAACAGACCTGAAGATGAATGGAACAGATTAGAAGATGCAGAAACAACTCCAGATACACTAAGCCACCTGTCTTTGACAAAGGTGCCAAACACATTCACTGGAACAAAGATAGCCTCTTTCATAAATGGTGCTGGAAAACACTGGCTGTACACATGCTGAAGATTAAAACTGGATCCATATTTTTCACCATGTACTAAGCTAAAATCAGAATGAATCAATGATCTTAATATTAAAACAGAAACATTAAACCTGCTGGAAGATAGAGTAGGTAAAACTCTTGAAGATACTGGTGTAGACAAAGATCATGGAAAAACCTGATTGCACAGGAACTATCACACAAAGAATCAACAACTGGGATCTCATCCTATTGAAAAGCTTTTTGCACAGCAAGAGAAACCAACACAGTGAGGAGAAAACCCACAAAGTGGGAAAAAATGTTTGCCAGCTGTACCTAGACCAATGATTACTATCGAGAACATATAAAGAACTCAAAAATAATCAGTCCTCCCAGATTTAAAGACCCAATCCAACAATGGGCATCTGAGATGAACACACACTTCTCAGATGAAGAAATGCAAACAGCAAATAAATACATGAAAAAATGTTCAACATCACTGATCAGTTGAGAAATGCAAATTAAAACAACACTGAGATTCTACCTCACCACAGATAGAATGACTATTATTAAGAAATCAAGCAATAACAAACACTGGAGGAGCTATGGGGAAAAAGGATTACTTCTCCACTGCTGGTGGGAGTGTAGACTGGTGCAACCACTGTGGAAATCAGTGTGGAGATTTCTCAAAAAACTAGGGCTAGAGGTCCCATTTCACTCAGCTCTTCACCTTCTGGGTGTCTTCCCAGAAGAATTAAAAACATCATCCCACAGCAATATATGTGCACCTATGTTTATAGCAGCACTATTTGCACTAGCTAGATCTTGGAAACAATCTAAATGCCCACTGACTGAGGAATGGATAAAAAAGATGTGGTATTCTTATACAATGGAGTACAACTCAGTCATAAAGTAGAATAAACTTGAGACTTTTATAGATAAATGGATACAACTTGAGACCATACTCATAAGTGAAATAAATCAGACATACATGTGTAAACATTGTATTTTCTCACTTGTGTGAGAAGCTGAAAGAAACAACATATGTATATGCATATATACATGTATATAAAAACTACTGATTTCCCCGAGTTCTCTGAAGAGAAAGATTTGTGCTGGTACTGCTCGGACAGTTGAATGCAGATGTCTTGTGCTCTTGGGTGAATGATTTGGGGATGACAATGAACAATGTATGTACCATTGTTGCCCCCATTGATGTGTTTTGAAATTTTGTTGTAGTTTTTTTCTTTTCTTTTTCTATTTGAAATAAAATGAATTTGAAAGAAAAAAAAAGAAATTTTATTTTAGTGGGAACAGGGTCTCATTTTGTAGTGAGACACAATCTCTTTCTACTTCATAAAGGTACTTTTTATTTTTTTCTTTGAGACAACGTCTTGCTATGTAGTCCAGAGTGGTCTTGAACTCACTATATAGACCAGGCTGGCCTCCAACTTATGGCGATTCTTCTGCCTCAGCTTCCCGAGTGCTGGGATTACAGATACGTGTGACTGTGCCTGGCCTAAAGGTATTTTTATATTAAATTTTTAAAATAACACCTCCATATATATGAGGACATATAAAGGTCACCCACATACTTCTTTTACACCTCTCTTGTACCATTCTCCAGATGAGCTGAACTGCTTCTGTTTTTCCGGCTGTGGTCTCTGATGCTTTAAGGTGGGTCTTTTTGATGGATCAATATACCATGGCACTGAAGAAATATACTGAGGAATATGAGGATTGATGTCTCTGTAATAAAATTTTAAAAATTTTTAATAGTTTCAAAATATTTGTTACAAAGGTATACTACACAAAATCTAAGAATAGAAATATAACAGCAAAGGGAGCAGAACATGACTGATAGCTCTACTATCATAAAGAACAACTGAAAATGAGGAAAACAACTGTATTAAGTGAAATATTTCTAATCAAGGTATTAAAAATAGTATTATAACTGAAAGGAAGAGAAAGGAAGATTGTAATGTGCTAGTGAGCTGAATCTATCAGAGCAAAAAGTTAAAGATAATGTCTACAGTCAATTGATTAAACTTACTAGGTAAGTATTATTATTTAGAGGTGTAAAGGTAATGCCTAGAAAAAGGCAGATTTAAAAGTAGTCACCACAGAGCAGGACAAGGAGCAGGAGGGTGAAAAGGAACTAGTGCTGTTCATCATGAGCTCTGTGGCATTATTCATTAAACCTTATGCATATAAATTTGATAAAATAGCATCAGAACTGATAAATTAAGTAGATTCAAATGTGAATTTTGCACGAACAGATTGTGCAAAAATTAAAGTACTTACTTTCCTTCTTCATCAACTTCTGCTGGAGCATTGCCCAATTTTCGTTGTTCTTCTAACTCCTTCTTCTTTCTCCAGTCCTCTCTAGTCATCTTCTTTGGTTCCTCTAAATTCATTTCTTTGGACCCTGACAGGGGTGCAGCATTAGCTGTATCCACAGCTGCTGCCGACATGATGATGGGGCTTCCTCTAAGAAAAGGAAGAAGGAAGTTACAGTAGGAAGCAGCCTTCATGAAATCATGGAGGCTAACAAAAATTCACCCACAACATTAACACAAATGAGTTAGACACAATGTGTCATATATATTTAACATTTCATAGGACTCTTTCATAAACATTCCTGAACTGCTTTTTCTTTGTAGTAACTCAAATTTCTCTGTCATAGTCACCTTTAAAGAGCATACAGGAGGGTCCCATTTCTGTTTAAGGACAAATGTTTTAAGAACTACCTATAGCAGTGATGGCAAACCTTTTAGAGACCGAGTACGCAAACTGCAACTCAAAAGCCACTTACTTATCGCAAAGTGCTGATGCTGCAATTAAACCTGAATACTCAGGTTTTAGTTTAGAAAAAACAACTCATACTCTTCACTTGCACATTGACAGAGAGGGCTCTCTGTGCCCACTCCGGGGACCCACAGTCACTGTCTATTTCTTCACTTTCTACTCCTCGGTTATGTTAACTTCGCTTCTATCCTCAGCTGTTCCAGTGAGTTACCTTAAGTCATCAATGAATGATGTGCCTAATATACTGCATGTTCTTCAGTCCCATTCCTTCGCTTTTTAATATATTATTTCCTGGCTTCTGTAACACTATTTTCTATTGGGTTTTCTTCTTTCTTTTTTTTTTTTAAACCATGAAGATTTAACTTTATTTCATCAATGTCATTTAAAGATTGATTTTTTAAAAAGTTTAAAAATGTTAACAAGCTGGGTGTGGTGGCACATGCCTTTAATCCCAGCACTCAGGAGGCTGAGGTAGGAGGAGTGTTGTGAGTTCGAGGCCGGCTTGGGCTACAACGTGAACGCAAGGCCGGCCTGAGCTACACAGTGCGACCCTGCCTCAAAAAACCAGGGCTGGGAGTTTGGCTCAGTGACTTAAGCACCTGTCTGGCAGACACGAGGTTGTGAGTTCAATCCCCAGTGCCACACACACACACAAAAAGTTAATAGTTCTCATCATAGGAATTAAACACTACAAATATTCATTGCTTTATAGATTCAAATTATAGAAATTAAAAATCAAATAATTATGAATTCTTTCAATATTGGGACTATACAATAAAATGACAGAAAGACCCAAGAAAGCGAAGTGAGTGTATTTCTGCACCTCAGTAAAGGTTTCAGGTGGCTATGTGCCATGCTAATACACAATGCTGGTGATGCCCAATGAGAACTAGGCTACCACTGCAGCGCTCTGTGGCAGGCTAGGCCCACAGACTGAGGTGCACCACTCGACTCTGTGGATGGCGCCCGTGGCGGCGCACCCCATGAGTTCTTCAGGTGCCTTGTTCCCTGCTCCTCTGGTCTCCTTTGCAGGTTCACCCACCCAGTTATTTAATGTTAAATTCCTCAAAGCTTAGTTGGAGCATCTTTCACCACCCTAAGCCATACCAGTTTCCAAGGCTTTAACAACCACAATATAAGGGGCTATCGAAATATATAGTGGATTTTTGAACTGAAAAAAGGTAGTATAGTAAAACACATTGCCACTTCCCCTCTCAAAATACTCTCCCTTGACTCAGACATGGATGTCCATTTTCATGAATGTCTTCTTGAGATGTGAGAAAAAATGTGGTGAATGATGCTGCTGAGTGCCAGCCAATGTAAAGGCTGCTTGTAAAAATAGGAGTTTTGAAAGGACCTAAACTACTTTAATTCAAAACTCTAGATCTTCACTCTGAAATCTAGTGTTTTTTCACTGTTCCCGATGTCAATTAGAGAGCACCACCCATTTGCTTACATGTGTTCCAGTTTATCCTTAAGTCTATTTCATTATTAAAAGTTATTTTCACTATCTGAATATCTTTGAAATTCATATACTTCTTACTATTCTCAATGATACCTATCACTTCAGTGTGAGTTATCACTTTTTCCTGCTCACTGGGCTCTTCTGATTCCCTCCAATTAATTCCCCATGCTACAGCTTAATTTTTCAAAACACAAATTGGATCATATAGTGTCCCAATACCCAAACTTATTCCTCCTATGCAGAACCATACAAGAGAAATGCAATGCCCACAACATATGTAAGTTTGGTTTGTAGCAACTGTTGTTAAATGGTTAAAAGAAAGTAAAGTCACTTTTATGCAATTTTAGTTAACCCAATATTGCCAACATAATACAATTTCAAATTCAATCAACATGAAACATCAACTCGGCTTTGAAAGCTGGTACAGATTTTACACTTACTTGGACCAGCTATATTTTGAGTCTCAGTAGCCACAAGTAGCCAGTAACTATCATAATGGACAGTGACGCGCCATTGGATTTCATTATTCTTACTCTAAAAATGAACATTTTTTTAAACACACTGATATGGTTGACTATGGCCTGGCTCCTGCCTACCTTCCAGCCTCACCATCACAACTACCCCACCTTCCTTCTCTACCCACTATGTAAACCTGCTTGTAGTGACTCTAACACACTAGGCACTCTGCAGACACTGGGCATTTACAAAACTTTCTCAACAGGAAGTGCTCAATGGCTAGGTATCTATGATGCTGCTCAAAAGGTGTTCTCTTATTCTGTGTTTGACCCATTGAAAACCTCCACAGACCTTTGTGTAATATACTATGAGGCAAAGGGACCCGACAATAAATGTAATCATCACTTTAATAGCTACCATTTTTTTGAGCTTGAATCTCATCTAATCTCAAACAACTCCATTTTGCGGTGAAGAAACAAGTTCCGAGAACTTAGGGCACACGCTAGTAACAAAGATCTCAAATTTAGGCCTGATCCGATGTGGGTTCTTTAAATCATTATGTTATCTAACACGTAACACTGCAACGTTAAAAATTAAAACTAGCACGGTGGTGCACGCCTGTAATCTCAGCACTCGGGAGGCTGAGGCATGAGGATCGTTGCAAGTTTGAGACCAGCCTGGGTTACAAAGTGAGCTCAAGGCCAGCCTGAACTGCACTGCGAGACCCTGTCTCAAAAAGACAAAAAACTCAAACAAACAAACAAAGAAACAACAAAAAACCCCAAAACAACCTGTATGTTGCGTTCACCAAATTGTATTCATTAGCCTCCCTCGCTGTGGAGGGGCCTACTCTCCAAGTATAAACCACAGCTCCGACTCACTGAGTGCTCACTGGAAACTAACGCTTTACATAGACGATCTCATTTAGTTTCACAATACGAACCTGTAGTACTTCCGAAAAATAAGATTATCATTACCTAACGAGAAAATCGAAGCTCTAAAATTCTTCTGGAGAGGAAACGGTGGGTCGACTTGGATAAAGGCCCACTCAGGATCCCCAAAACAACGCGACAAAAGGGTCACTACCACTTATCACCACCCTCTGAAGACGCAGGCTTGATCCGGACGGACACAAGTATAATGCTTACGTCCTAAGACAACGGCTTCCCTCTCGCTTCTTTGTCCTCTTTCCTCTGCGAGGAGTTCACCACCCACGGAAGGATATATCAAATATCCAGGAGCCTTAGACCTATTTCCTTCGGTTCCTAGATCCTCTCCTCTTCCCTGACCGCAAATTCTCAGAATATTTTCTTACTCAATTCAGCCGCCTCCACTCCAAAAGCATCCGACGTAAAACGCAGTCAACCCTCGAATGTTTACTTCCGGGCTTTCTGCCTCCTCCCGGCAGCCACTGCAGTAGCATCCGGACGGCTAACGCATGCGCACTAAGAAGTAGTTGGCGCGCAGGCTCTCTGGCGCCTCCAGCGTCGGGAGGTTGAGGTTGCGCATGTTTCCATATTTACCCTGTAAATATGAATACTGGGAAGGCTTTTCCCCCCATTTGGAATCTCAGAATGTTAGGACGAGAAAACACTCAAAAGTTTAGTAGCTAAAACAAACAACAGTGTCAGTCTCACTATGAGACTATGAAGTGAATGAGGACGTTGGTGATATATTTAGTAACAAACCAGTTAAATTAGTAGTAGTATTAATTAGTAACCAGACGCTGGGGGAATGTGTGTGAAGTGTCTTTTCTCAGATTTACGTGGAACAGAGTGAGGAAGGCGCTGAAATAATTACTGACGTAATTTACAGTTGTAGAAGTTGCTACGAAGGGATCAGGAATTGTGAGAAGAAAATATGTTTCTTTCTTTTCTTTTTTCTTTTGGTAACAGGAATTGAACTCAAGACCTTGCTCTTGCCAGGCAGGCGCTTGTGTAGCAACTGTGAGAAGATAGACCATGTTTTGGTAATTGTGAACTTGGATTTTATCAGTAGAAAAAATACAATAAAGCAATTTCTATTTTGAAAAGCAATATGACATCCTAGTTCTTTGGAAATACACATATGAGGATCTTTTTTTCCCTTTTTTTTTTTTTTTTTTTTTTTTTTTTTTTTTTTGTGGTGCTGGGAGTGGAACCCAGGATCTCATATACGATGGGCAAGCGCTTTACCACTGAGCGGCACCCTCAGCCTGAAAATATACAGATGGAATTAAATACTGGGAAATAAGCAGTACTCTTGACAGAATATCCTGGGATTATTTGTGTGTGTGTGTGTTACCTGTTCTGTATATTATCCCCCCATAACATATTCGGTTCAAATATAATAGCTAAAATAGCTAACATCTGTGCTTCAACAAGGTCCAAAAGTAGTAAAACCACCCGCTCTTCCCCCACTTCTTCCGCCTTTTAGAAAGAATTTACAGTGCTTGGAGTTTAGGAATTTAGACATAAATTTTGTTTTTACAAGGCACTTGAGGAAGGAAGAGTAAGCGAGTAACTTGAGAGTAGAGTCTATGAGTCAATCACTCAGAATTTGGGTTTTTTTTTTCACTTAAAAATATTTCTAAACCAGGCGCGGTGGTGCATGCCTGTAATCCCAGCATTCGGGAGGCTGTGGCAGGAGTATCATTGTGAGTTTGAGACCAGCCTGGGTTACAAAGGGAGCTCAAGTCCCGTTTGCACTGCATAGTGAGACCCTGTCTCAAAAAAAAAAAAAATTCTAAAATTTGCTTATGAGTGTCCAGGCCTAAGTAGTGAGGCATAAGCCAGGGAGCACATTTCCCAGAGGAACTGTATAATATGGTAGACAATAGCTAGGAATATTTTGTAAGGTTTAGATACTCTCTGGAGGATTTTCAAGAAGGTCTAGGTCTAGATGGGTAGCTGTTTGCACAGCTAGATTAGGAGGAACTGAACTAACTAGGAATTGTGTGATACTACAAAGGAGGGATTAGCAATTGGATCAGTTATTCCCCTGTAACAGGTCAGAACAGCAAAGTAGGTCGGGGAGCATCATTTGTTAGAAATGCATGACCAAAGAGGATGTTTATGTGATCTCGGGAAAATCAGTGCTTCCTGTTGCTGGGGGCGGGAGTTGCTCCCAAGTGTCATAAACCTTGCACCGCAAAACCATGGGAGATAGCAAATACCTACTGGAAGCTGTGGATACTGTACAGATTCAGCTTCAAAAGTTAGTGCTTTTGTGTGCTGATGATATAGCATGAAGATGTGAAGCAAAGAAGGAAATATAAGGAGAAAAGGGGTTGGGATAAAAAAAGACAAGGAAGGGACAATAAAGGTATATGTAGTTTTTGTCTTCCTTCTTTTATTTTGAATTAAAAAATTAGGGCTGGGCATATAGCTCAGTGGTGCAAGCACAAGGTTGTGAATTTGACCCCTGGTACCAAACAACAAAAAACAAAAAACATTAAAAAATTATTACCATAAAAGGTTCATTGCTATTAATCCCCCTCAAGATACTTCACATTGCTTTGAACAAACTTATCTGATTGTTTACCTTTTTTTAAATTTTATTTTTTATTTTTATTTTTTTGGTAGCAGAGATCGAACTCACAACCTAGCACCTGCCAGGCAGGCGCTTCGGCCGCTGAGCTAAATCACCGGCCCTATTTTTTTATTTTTAATTTTTTTTGTCTGTTTTTATTTTTTTGAGACAGGGTCTCGCTGGCCTTGAACGAACTGTAGCATAGGCTGTCTGCAAACCTCATAGCAATCTCGCTTTAACCTCCTGAGTGCTGGGATTATGGGTGTGTGCCACCACGCCTGGTTTTTTTACTTTTTTAAATGAGGATCTGTGTTGCTAAATTGCTTGGGCTGGGCTCAAATTTGTGATCCTCTTGCCTCAGCTTCCCAAAGGACTGGGCTTCTAGGTTCGAGCTGCCACAGCTTGCTTCTAAATGATAGAGGTTTTTTTTTTTTTTTGGTGGCACCAGGGATCAAACTCACAACCTCGCACCTGCACAGCCTCGCACCTGCACAACCTTGCACCTGCCAGGGCAGGCGCTTGAGCCACTGAGCCAAACTCTCAGCCCTAGTTTTTTGAGGCAGGGTTGCACTATGTAGCTCAGGCCGGTCATGTACTCACGTTCTAGCCCAAGCTGGCCTCGAACTCACAACGCTCCTCCTACCTCAGCCTCCCGAGTGCTGGGATTAAAGGCATGCGCCACCACGCCCGGCTTAAATGATAGAATTTTAAGAGAAGTCTAGCCCACAGTGGTAGCACATACTGTAATCCCAGCCCTCTGAGAGGCTGAGGCAGCAGCTTTATTTGAGCCCAGGTTAGACAAAATGATGATATAGCGAAACCCTGTCTCCAATAAATAAATAAATAAATAAAAAATAGGGTTGGTGCTATAGCTCAGTGCGAAGGCACACAGTGAGCCAGGGGTGTGTACATGCTTATAATCTTAGCCTTTGAGAGGTTGGGGCAGGAGGGTTGTCTCAAACTTAAAAGGGTGGGGTATGGTGGCACATGCTTTTAATCCCAGCACTCAGGAGGCTGAGGCAGGAGGATCGTTGTGAGTTGGAGATCAGCCTGGGCTGCAAAGTGAGTTTGAGGCCAGCCTGAACTACATAATGAGACCCTGTCTCAAAAAATAGGGCCAGGGATTTAGCTCCGTGACCTAAGTGCCTGCCTGGCAGGTGCAAGGTAGTGAGTTCAATCCCTGGTACAAAATAAATAAATAAATAAATAAATACATAAATAAAAAGGGAGGGGATAAGGCTCAGTGATAGAACACTTACCTAGCACATGTGAAGTCCTGGGTTCAATAAAGTCTTTATATTTGCATGTTTCATGATGAAATGACTCCTTTCCAATGTTCTTTGTAGAGTACTTGTTCAGAAAGCAGGAAAGAAAGGTAAATTTAGAGTTGAGGTCTTCACAGGCTTTTGAGATGTAAAAATTAGAAGTATCATGTTTCTTAATTATAAATTTTTAAAAAAATCCTAAAAAAGGCTACATTTTATAGTATGATATAAAGGGTGATCAAAAAATATGGTGAACATTTAAATTAAAAACTAAAAGAGACCACTAAGAACAATAGAATGTTTGAAGGGGAGAATATTTTGAAAATTTGAAGGGGATGAAAGGCAATGTGTTTTTTTTTTTTTTTTTGGTGGCACTAGGGTTTGAACTCACAACCTTGCACCTGCCAGGCAGGCATTTAAGCTGCTGAGCCAAACTCCCAGCCCTAGTTTTTTGAGGCAGGGTTGCACTATGTAGCTCAGACCGGTCTTGCGCTCGAGCTGTAGCCCAAGCCGGCCTCGAACTCACAACGCTCCTCCTACCTCAGCCTCCCGAGTGCTGGGATTAAAGGCGTGAGCCACCACGCCTGGCTACTTTGCCCTATTTCTTGATCACCCCTCATATATTATTATTATTATTATTATTGTAGTGCGGGCTGACCTTGAAGTCACTTATGTCACCCAGGCTGGTTTCGAACTCACAGTGTTCTTCCTGCCTCAGCCTCTCAAGTGCTGGGATTACAGACATGAGCCACCATGCCCAGCTTCCTCATATATTATTCTATGTGTCTGACACTTTTCAAAATAAGTGTAACACTCCTTTGACATCCAAATCTCTACCCTGCCTCTCTTCACAGAAACAAACTCTACTTAGAGGTTCTCTCTGGGAAGAGATTCCTTTGATTCTGAAGAAACCCCTTGGAGGATGGGGAGAGCTGTGTAGATGGACAGAGACAGAATTGAAGCCGAAGAATCGCCATGTGTTTGGAGCAAGGAGAAGGTTGTCACAGAGTGAGACTGGCGGGAAAGCTACTGGATGGTGCAGGCTTTTGGAAACCATGTTCAATGTGGCTGTTTTACTCCAAGTGTAATGAATGACAAACTTTCCTGAGGTTGTACCACCTGCCATTCATGCATCACTGTCCCTTGTGGATATGCAATACTAAGGACTGCACAGAATCTTTATCACTAGTGTATGAACTACATGAATGTCCAGAGTGTCTCCATTCTTTTCTTCAAACCGGTCCAATTTTTACAGTATTTGAAAATAGGTAGAAACACGTATTATTATAGGCAACTAAGTTAGGTAGGACTAGTATAGGCAGAAAGATAGGGCTGGGCCCTCAAGGGAGTCAAGGCAAAAGGTGAAAACACATTATAGGTGTGGAGACGTATCCGTAGGAGGCCAGGTCTCAAGATGACAACTAAGGGGCAGATCTACATAGGCCCCAAAGGGTGCGATAAGTGATAACACCCGGTCTAAATAGGCATCAGTCACTCCAGTGGGCAACCAAGGCCCCAGATCCTTCACCACCTGAGATGTTCTTTATTCTTTCCTTCATCACCTGCGATGTTCTTTGTTCTTTCCATGCCGGCTGGCTAAGTGACTTGCTTCTCCACTGGGTCAATATTACTCATAATCTTATCGGTTGATCACAGCTGTAACCCACATTGTACCCACTTGGGTTTTGCTCTGTAAAATTTCTCTATAAAGTGGGGTCCCCATCCTACCCATTGGGTCCCTTCCTGTCTCTCTGGCAGAAGTTTTCTGTTCTCGATAAACACTTCCTGCTCTTAACCTCCATTGTTCCTAGAATTCATTCTTCGATTTTAGAGAACAGGAACTCAGCATATCAGACATGTGACAGGTTGGGAGCTATAATATTTCCTTTGTGTCATATTAGGAGGTTCTGATAACATCCCTGTATCAACATAACTATGAAGTCCTCAGGGTGGTGGGACCATCGCTCCAGCACTTTGGGAGCCTGGTGAGGATCGTAAGTTGAGAGCCCAGCCTGGGCAATTTAGAAGGATCTCGTCTCAAAATAAAAAAGGGCTGGGGATATAGTAGCTCATTGCAAAGGCCCTGGGTTCAATTCCCAGTTAACACTTTTTCCCCTACTTTATTTTTAATCCTTTGTACAATGGTATTTAAGTAAAAAGACCATAATGCAGTAAAGCAAAATTATTGGGTCAATGCCTCAGTGCATGCGGCTCAATATTATAGAGAAAAAAAGTCTCTTCGGTTTCTTGGACTTTAAACAATCCAATCTATGGCAAGCGTGGTGGCGCACGCCTGTAAGCCCAGCACTCGGGAGGCTGAGGCAGGAGGATCCTTGCGAGTTGGAGACCAGCCTGGACTACAAAGTGAGCTCAAGGGCAGCCTGAACTGCATAGTGAGACCCTGTTTCAAAAAGACACACACACACAAATTAAACAAAAACAATCCAGTATTTTTCTTCCCTGCCACAAACTTCCGCAGAAAGATCCGTGGGCGGGCACTGCCGGCTTCGCTTTCCCTCATTGGTCCTTCTCCAAGACTCCGCCCCCGGAGCGCGCCAATTGGGTCCTTAGTTGTGGTTTAAACCGCGGCTGCGGCGTCTCTGGCTGCAGAGTCTGGGTGAGTTTGGCTGTTGGAGCTCCGTGGCTGAGGTCGAGGGTCGCGCAGGTGGGCGGGGAGAGGAGCAGTGGGGCTCGGGCTTCTCGGGGATCCGGGCCCAGAACTAAGGGGTGCCGGCCCTGCCTGCCCGCCCGCTCTGCCCGGGCTTGGAGCCTCTGACTGGCGGGGTCGCGTCCCAGTCAGGTTGAGTTCTCCGCGCTGTGGGCTCAGGGTTCGGGTTTGTGTGGCTGCCCCTTGCATAGAAAGTTCGGTCAGTGCTTCAGATTCTCTCCTCTTCCCCAGCCCCAGTGTCTAATTTACACTCCCTTCCCCTAGTGCAGTCCAGGATGGCGACTCGGATCTTTGTCGATAAGGAAAACGGAGAACCAGGCGCCCGTGGGGCCCCTAGGGATGGGCTGAAGCTGGGGTCCCGGCCTGGTGAGTGCGCGGCCTACGGGCAGATCCCCGCGGGTTGTGGATGAATCGCGGGCATGGCTTGGAACCTGGCCAGTATTTGGTGCACTTTGAGGACAATTAGAGTCCGGTTTGTTATCTTTGCATGCTCAGTATCTTAAGGAGGTGCTTTAAAGTAGTGAACTAGCCGGGCATGGTGGTGCACGCCTGTAATCTCAACCTTCGGGAGGCTGAGGCTGGATCGTTGTTTGAGTTCGAGACCAGGCTGGGCTACAAAGCGAGCTCAAGGCCCGCCTGAACTGCATAGCGAGACCCTCAAAAAGACAAAAAAAAGGAAGTACTGAACTATGCCACTGCAGAAAATGCTGGTCAGGTTTGAGGGTGAGGGTTAGGTCAAGTTCATGCACGCAGATAGCATTTGAGTTGCAGAGCTGTTTACTGGCCTCGTGTTCTTAGGGTTCTATTTTTTCCTCAGCAGTAAAGGCCTTAGATGGGAGATCACAGGTTTCAACGCCACACGTTGGTAAAATGTTCAGTGCTCCACAAGCCGTACCTAAAACTGGCAGAAAGGCTCTGGGAACTGTCAACAGAGCTACAGAAAAATCAGTAAAGAGTAATGGACCACTCAGACAAAAAACAAACTTCTCTGCCAAAAAGGTAAGGGTTGGCTATAAAGACACTTTTTATTTTTTTAATTTTTTAATTTTTAGTTTCTTTTTTATTTTTAAAAGAATTGTAAACCGGGCGTGGTGGCACACGCCTTTAATCCCAGCACTTGGGAGGCTGAGGTAGGAGGGGCGTTGTGAGTTCGAGGCCGGCTTGGGCTACAGTGCAAGCACAAGGCCGGCCTGAGCTACACAGTGCGACCCTGCCTCGAAAAACCAGGGCTTGGGGGTTTGACTCAGCGGCTTGCACGCCTATTAGGCAGGCGCGAGGTTGTGAGTTCAATCCCCAGTGCCAAAAAAAAAAAAAAAAAAAATTGTAAGCCGGGCGTGGTGGCGCACGCCTTTAATCCCAGCACTCGGAAGGCTGAGGTAGGAGGAGCGTTGTGAGTTCGAGGCCCGCTTGGGCTACAACGTGAGCGCAAGGCCGGCCTGAGCTACACAGTGCGACCCTGCCTCAAAAAACCAGGGCTGGGAGTTTGGCTTGGGAGTTCAAACCCCAGTGCTGGGGGCGGGGAGGAAGAATTGTGGGAGGCACACCTGTTCCCAGCCTCCAGATTCCCCAGTTCCCTCCTGGGCTAAGCTATCTTGCTAGCTGCTTCCAGGCCCTTGCAAAGGTCTAATGTTTGTTTGTTTGTTTGAGACAAGGTCTTGCTATGTAATTTAGGCTGGCCTTGAACTCACCATATAGTCTGGGTTGGATTCCAGGCAATCCTCCTGTCTCAGCCTCTTTTTTTTTTTTTTTTTTTTTGGTACCGGGATCAAACTCACAACCTCATGCCTGCCAGACAGGCACTTACACCACCAAGCTAAATCCCCAGCCCGGGACACTGTTTAAACATAAACACTTCAGCACCTTGACTCTTTTTGGCTTTTTGAGATAGGATCTCACTATGCAGTTCAGTCTGGCTTTGAGCTCACTTTGTAGCTCAGGCTGGTCTTGAACTTGTGACAATCCTCCTGCCTCAGCCTCCTGAGTGCTGGGATTACAGGCATTCACCACTACACCCGGCTGTACTTTTGACTCTTAAAATGATTATTGGTGTCTTGCCTGACTTTCCTCTTTGAGGGAAAGTGAAATGGGTGTTAGTAAATATAGGTGAGCAGAGGAGAATTGTACTCATGTTGTTTTCTATACCTCAAGATTGGAAATCTTGGAAGTAGTTAGCGTTTAATTTTGCTTTTGCCTCCCTCATCCTTAACTAGAGCCTAAAAGCAGATTGGTGGGTGGTACCTGTTTACAAATGAGTAAAGTCCCAAGAGAGGATGGTTGCAAGAGGCTGAGTTGGTGGTATTCAGGCGCCACCTTCTCCCCTTCCTTGCAGAGAAAGCTGGGAGCTTTTTAACTGCAGTTCACTAGACCCTCCTTTCTGTGAGCCTAGGCAGTTACAGGTCAGTGTATCCCAGGCAAAGACCTTAGCCTATGGGTTAATGCCTTGAATATTTTGTTCAGTGTATATTATCTAACTCTATATCAAACCTGTGTCTTTCATGTAGCACAGGATAGGACAGGATATATTTGGTAAAAAGTGAATCGAATTAAAGAAAAATGTTAAATACAGATGTTGGAATGATACGGGGAAAAATGGGGATGTTACCCGGAACTGAAGTGTGGGAAACTTTTTTTTTTTGGGTTTTCCTCTAAGTGCATGAGGGAAGCAAGAGGAATGCAAGAATCTTTGGGCTTCATTTTGGCCTATGACAATTGTTCAGAAGTCCTGGAATGTCTAATTGCTTCTTAACTCTGAGGAGCACACACTTGTTAACACTAACCAAGCAAATGCAGTAATTAAGGTAGTACAGGTGGAAAGTTCACACTTCTGTAAACCAAAATGGTTTCGAGGATTAGCTACTATTCTGGGCTACTCATGCCCATTTACTCCTCTGGTAGTTTGGATAATTGAATTGATTAGCACCTAATGAACTGTGCTCCGCATTCTTGATAACTCAGGCTGACAGGTGCTAATACTTACGTTTCTGATTTGAACTTTGAGCCAAACTACCAGAATTACGTTTATTTTATACATGAATTTTTAGGTATAATCTTGAGAACTAAGAATTGTGGCTTCTTAGAGGACTGTATAAACTTGAAAAATTTTAATTCATGGTGAAGTTGTCATATGTTGGAAGGGGGCCTGCAATCTATTGCGATTTTCATTTGATAAAACTGTGATTCTCACTAATCCATATTTTCTTGGGTGGTTCTAGATGACTGAGAAGACTGTCAAACCACAGAGCTCTGTTCCTGCCTCTGATGATGCCTATCCAGAAATAGAAAAATTCTTTCCCTTCAATCCTCTAGGTAGTATCTTGTGGTATGGCAAAACATGCTTTGACCCCTGGTTTCTTGTAGAATTCAACTCAGCTGCTTCTTGAATATAATATATAACCCCAAACTACAGTGAGACTGTCTGGGTCTACCTTTTTTTGAATATACCCTGTATGATCAGAAAATACGGTGCATGTTAAAAATTAAAAAAAAAACTTATAGTAAAAGACAAATTGCTGTTAATACCCTTCAAAACGATTTAAACACATTTATCCCATCATTCTTGCCACTTTCTGAAGCAGTTCTGGAAGCCCTCTTTTGTGTCTTTAGTTGTGCTGTCTTGGCTGTGTTGTCCAGAATTGACTCAAATGCTTACCCTTCAAGGTCATTTTGAATTTGGGGAAGAGCCAGAAGTAGCATGGTGTCAGAGCTGGTGAATGAGATTGAGGGGGAGGGGGACACAGTGTATTGCCGGAAACCTTTTTAATTGCTTCAGGACATTCAGTTAGCCATGAAAAGACAGAGGGGAAGACTTCCAGCACTGCTTCAGAAAGTGGCAAGAAAGACTGTATAAGTGCTTGAAGTGGGGTCAGGGTACTTTGAAGGGGTGGGGTATTAATGGTTATGTGTAATAAAATTTTAAAAATTTAAATGTTCATATTTTTGGCTCACAACTTGTGCTTGTTCAGGTGGAACTGTTTGCAAGTTACTGAGTTAGGTCAGGAGGGGAATAGGATGAAAGGTGTAGAACTTTGTTCCTGTCCTCAGAAGCTGAGCAGCTAAGGGAGAGAAGTGTGTAATACCATTGAATAAGTCTCACTGTGAACAGTGTTTTGGGCAAGTCTTTTGAATGGTTATGGTTTCCTTTATAAAATCAGTTGTTTTTAGGTTGTGTAGTCACATATCATTCAATTTCTCTTTGGTTTCTGGGCTTTATCAGGCTTGAAAAGAGAATAATTCTGAAGTACCTGGGCTTTAGAGTACTTTGACATCAAAGGACAAAGACAAGAACACTTACATGCTTTGAAAAGAAATACTCAAAACGTATTTGTTTTTTCTTTTTTGAGATAGGGCCTCACTCAGTAAATCCAGCTCATCTTGGATTCATTATGTATCCCCAGCTGACCTCCAACTCGTGGCAATCCTTTTGCCTCTGCCTCCTGAATTCTGGGTTTACAGGCATCCACACCATGCTCCAAACATATTTAACTTACGCTTTTGTTGCTGTCAAAACAAATCAGTTGTTTTAAATCCTAAGAAGTAAGGCACTTGTGTTTTAAGAAATTAATAATCTTGCAGTATTTCTGATATTTTTTGATCTGGGGACACTTTTATGCTCTTAAAAAATTATTGAAGACCCCAAAGAAGTTTTACTTGTGTGTTCTGTTTATTTCTCCTGGATTAGAAATTAAAACAGAAATTCTAAGAATGTTGATTCCTTAAATAATAAACTCAATGTTAATACAGATAATGTTTTCTTCTTACATAAAATAATTTCTGAACCAAAAGTATCAGTGATAGGAACAGGATGGTTTTATAAGATGTGATAAAAAAGTATGGTGAGCATTTAAATTTAAAAAATTATTATAGTAAAAGACACATTACAATCAATCCCCTTCAGAATACTCGAAATATTCCCCCTTGCTTTGAGTACACTTACCCTATCATTCTTGGCAATGTGTCTTTTACTATAAGTTTTAAAAAATTTAAACATTTACCTAAACTGGTTGCATATGCTTGTAATCCCAATATTTGGGAGGCTGAAGCAGGAAGAGTGCTGCAAGTTCGAGGCCAGCCTGGGCTACAGTAGTGAGATCAAGGCCATTCTGAACTACGTACGTAGTGAGACCCTGTCTCAAAACCACTATAAACATTTACCTTAATATCCTTACCTTACCTGGTATATTTGAAGATTTGCTTTATTTGGCCAAATGTAAGACAACTGGGTTCTTGTCAAAAATATATGTTCTGTGTGTTGCATCTGATTTGACTGAAGCAAATAGAGAAGACAGCTTGGACTCATGCAGATGTCTAGTTAGAAATGGGGGAGTATTAGTCTTTTCTGAGTGTGAGTAGCTTTCTTTGATACGACACTAAAACTCAGCAAGTGGCTAAGTATGAGCGTTGGTAGTGTGGAATCTGAAATCATATGAACATTGTGTGTTCCGATAGTAAAATCCTCTGGTCTGTTATGCATTTGGACTGTATGTTTTATCCTTGTATTTATCATGTGTTGATCACTTAGAAATAGTGGAGATGGAGATGTCCAAACGTGGAAACCTTTCATTATGTAACTTCAAAAACACCAACATTGCCATTGATCTCATTAGAAAAATTTGAGCTAGCTGGGAGTGGTGGTGCACGCCTTTAATCCCAGCACTTGGGAGGCAGGCTGAGGTAGGAGGATCATTGTGAGTTCGAGATTAGCCTGGGCTACAAAGTGAGTTGAAGGCCAGCCTGAACTGCATAGTGGACCCTGTCTCAAAAAATACGACTGGGAATTTATTTAGCTCAGTGATGTAAGCGTCTGCCTGGCAAGTGCGAGGTTGTGAGTTCGATCCCTGGTACAAAAAAAAAAAAAAAAAAAAAAAGTTTGAGCTAATGATCGCAAGATAGGTTTTCCAAACTTATGTCAAATTATCGCAAAGTTTTCCACAATTCTAAATATTCGGCAACACTTTAATTCTGTCATCAGCAGCGAAGAATTGTTTTTCTTGGAAATGATAGACTTCATTCCTTTGAGAAAGTGTGTGACAAATATCCACAATTGAATGACCATAGCTTATCTTTCAGTTGTTCTTTCAAATGAAAACGGTTTAGCTGGAAGAAGTCCTCTAATAAAGCTGACAGCTCAGATAATTTCACAAACCCTTGTTCTTTGAGATGATCATCATACTCTGGTGACCAGTGTGCTTTCTGGTTTTTGGCATATTTCTTTTATCACACAGAGTTTACTTCTTATAGTGTAGGGTAAAGTGATATTGGCATTTATTTATTTATTTTTTGCGCCAGAGATCAAACTCACAACCTCACACCTGCCAGACAGGTGCTTAAGCCACTGAGCCACACTCCTGGCCTTAGTTTTTTGAGGCAGGGTTGTGCTATGTAGCTCAGGCCGGCCTCAAACTCACAATGCTCCTCCTACCTCAGCCTTCCCAGTGCTGGGATTAAAGGCATTAGCTGCCACACCCAGCTGACATTGGCATTTATTTAGTTATTTATTTTTACTACCAGTGAAGAGTAAAGGAACTACTTACTGATCTTGTTCATTATCACCACCTTGGTTTGTGTTAAGGTACCAGCAGTTCTCTATATCATTGTTTTTGTATCATTGCTGATGTCAACACAGTGGAAAATGGATTAAAATTATTAGGAAGCCAGGTGTGATGGCACAGCCTGTAATCCCTACACCTGGGGAGGCTGAGACAGGAGGATCTAAAGTTTGAACCCAGCCTGGACACTTTAGTGACTTAGTGAGACCCTGTCTCAAAAAGAAAAAATAAAAAAGGATAGGCGATGTACATCAGGGTGAAGGCCAAAAACAAATAATGGTATTAGGACTCTCCAAAGGGTTTCAGACCTGCTGACCCTGCCAGGAACCATTGTCCTGACAAGACATTATCCCTCTGTGGTAGATTTTGAGAGCTTCGACCTGCCTGAGGAGCACCAGATCGCACAGCTGCCCTTGAGCGGAGTGCCCCTCATGGTGCTGGAGGAGGAGAGAGGGCTGGAGAGGCTCCTGCAGCTGGGCCCACCTTCCCCTGTGAAGATGCCCTCCACGTGGGGACCTGGTAAGGAAAGGGCGCCCTGGCGAGGGCCGCAGACGGCTTGCTTCTAGCACTGCACTCCCTGGTACTGTGGGGACGGAGCTGAGTGGGGAGGTTGGCCTTGGAAGCATGTCTTCCTTTGAACTATAGGAAAGAAGTTTCAGAGGAACAAAAGCTTTTAGTTGGTACTGTGTTTTAGTCCCAAATGCCTTGGCAAAATGAAGTAATTCTGAGATCTGCTCAGTCTTAAATAGAATATAACAAAAAGAGACTAAATTTAACATGTAACTTCTTAGGCCGCAAGCCCAAGTGTATGGTCAGCTTGCATAGAATGAGAGCTCCAAGTTCCTGTATTTCCACAGTTGTAGAGGTTCAGGATATTTGTGCTATAGCAGAGGATGACGGTCCTCCTGGCCAGCAGTTTGAGGTCTTTGTCTCAACTGATGATTAAAAGCCATCTGTTGGCTGGACATGGTAGAGTACTCTTGTAATCCCAGCTACTCAAGGGACTAAGGCAGAAGGGTTGCAAGTTCGAGACTAGCTTGGGCCACTTAGCATGACCCTGACTCAAACAAGGACTGGAAATTTAGTTCAGTGCAGAGCCTTGGATTCAATTCCCAGTAGCATAAATAAAACTCAGTGTGCCCCCTCTAACTCCAAGAAATCTGTCAGTGTGCTTCCTATTTGTTCTGATGAGATAACTTGTATTTATAATTCATTAATGAGACTATTGACCCTTAGAGGTTTATATACATCTAAGACTTGATTCCTGATAGGTCAGTCCCAGGACCACAGCTGTATTTCCAGAAGTGTGAAAAGGGTTTGGGGGTCAGGATTCATTAGAAAGAGGAAAACAAGAACTTGTGGTTAAAAGCTACTGCCTGTGTTAATATAGACAATGACTCAGGTTTGCAGAAATGTAATAATGAAATTTCTCTTTTTCCAGATCCATTGCAGTCTCCTTCAAGCATTTTTCCCATCCTGGATGTTGAATTGCCACCTGCTTGTTATGACATGGATATTTAAATTTCTTACTGGTTTATAGTTTGTGTGAATTAGTATAAATAAAGCATTTCTGTTTAATGGACTGTTCCTAATATTATGGTTGGGCTGCCTTGGAATTTATTTAAAGCTGTATGAAAATTAGCTGAAGTGTTTAACAGACCAGAGTCTGTAATCTGACAATAAGGATTTGTGTGATTTGTAGAAACTTACTTTGGAAGCTGCCACTGTTTGCCCTGAAAAGTATACCCTTTACTGTGTACGTATTATCTTTTTGTGCCATTAACTAGTGACAGTTATTAGATCTCTTAATTAGAAGAGCCAGTTGCAGCTCATTAAGTATTTATTATGAGACCTTTTTTTTATTGCTGGGTCTGTTTAGTTCTTAATGACTTTAGTACTTAGTATTCTGTAATCAGAATTTGAAAGGCTTTAAATCTTCTGAGAACTCAACCTCTGAGATCTTTAAGTTAGGTATTTAAAGATCACTGCAGGTAATTTACTAATCCCTCTCTACCTTTAGGAAATATGTTTAGTGCTTTATCCTGTGTTGGTCATTAGTATTTCATAAGCATTATTTTTTAGTGTCTGTGACTGTTTTTTTTTAGATGAAGATAGTGGCTCAGAACACTCAAAAGCTCATTGATTTACTTTAAGGCATGAAGAGCTAGAAAATGATAGAGCTGCTATTTTTGTTACTGACCTAGCCCCGTTTTGCCCTCCACACAATATGCTTATCACCAAATTGATATATTTTACAGTAGGTTTTATTCACAAGGTGCCAGTCCTGAGGAGACAGGAACCCCAAATACCAAATCCGTTTCTTCCAGGATAGAGAATAAAGGTATTTCTGGGGTATAGACAGGGTGGTCTGAGGCATATGCAGAGGTGATCAAGGAGCAAAACATGAAGCAGTCGGTATTGTGAACTTCATGGCTCTTCATAGGATGTGTGTTCTGAAAACTGGCAGTATCAGCATGACTGAGGGTGGTGCTATCAGCCCTGTGAAGGTCCCTCATCTCACACCATGCAGGTTCAGGCGAAGGGCTGGTGGCCTCTGAGTTTGAGATAGATATAATGAGTCTCTAAGAGCCGGGCATGATGGCACACACCTTTAATCCCAGCGCTCAGGAGGCTGAGGTAGGAGAAGTGTTGTGATTTTTCAAGGCCAGCTTGAGCTACATAGTACGACCCTGTTTTGAAAAACTAGGGCTGGGAGTTTGGCTCAGTGGGTTAAATGCCTGTCTGGCAGGCCTGAGGTGAGTTCGATCCCCAGTGCCACAAAAACAAAAACAAAAAAAACCCAAAAAACAGTTTCTTATTGATTATGTTTTCCTCTTGAATTGTCCCCTTTACAAGGGTATAGTGACTTTCTTTGTCTCACTCAGTCTTTGCTTGAAATCCACTTTGTCTGCAGATAGAACAGCTACCCTGGACTTTTCTGGGCTTCTATAACATGGAGTATTGTTTTCCATCCTTTGACTTTGAGTCTATGAATTTCTTTTTGAATTAAATGTGTTTCTTGTGTGCAACATATTGTTGGATCTTGTTTTTGACCCATTCTGCCAGTCTGTGTCTTTTGATTATTGAATTGAGATCATTAACATTGATGGTTATAACTGATACGTATTGACTTATCCTTGTCATGGTATTTTCCTGTTGTTGCCCCCTCCCCACCCCCCAGTTTACTTGCTTGCCTTGCCTGGTGGATTCATTCTGTTGGGGTTCACGGAGTTGTAGTTCTTGTTACCTCTTTCTGGAATGTCCTTCAGAATGTTTTGGAATGCTGGTTTGGTGTTCATGCATTTCTTCAGATGTCCTTTGTCATGGAAGTATCTTATTTTTGCTTGAACTTTTTTTTCTTTACAAAGAATCTACATAAAAATCAATAGAACAGACAAGCAGGTTTAGCAAGGTCATGGTACAAGGTCACAAAGCCATATACAGAAATCTAGTGTAGGCCTATATACAAGCACTGAACAATTGAAAAGTAAATCTCCATCAATTTTGAAAGATAGTTTTGTGGGATACATCAATCTGAGTTGGAGGTTGTTTTCTTTTAGGACTTGAAATACTTCATTCCAAGCAGTCCTTGAATTGAAGGTTTGTGTTGAGAAGTTTGCTGTGATTATGATGATCTTTCCTTTATAGGTGATTTGTTTCTTTAACAGCTTATAATATTCTATTCTTGTGTTGAATTTCTAGAATCTTGACTATGATATGACTATGATATGCTTTGCTGTAGATTTTTTTTATTTTTATTTTTTTTTGATCATGGCTAGTTGGAGTTCTATTTGCCTCACTTATCTGTATGTCAGATTCTTTTTACCTGTCAAGGAAGTTTTCTGCCATGATGTCTGTAAATAGGTTTTTTATATCATTTGTTATCTCCTGCTTTTTCATTGACTTCAGTCAATCTTGTTCTTCCTTACATCATCTAGCAGCTGGTGGACTGATTTCTCGTGGTCTCTTGCTGTTTTTAAGAAATCTTTTCTTGATTGCTAACCACAAGCCTGCCTTCTGTATCTGAGGCTTTGTCCTGACATTGGCTCATTCTGCTTTGTATACTTTGAATGGAATTTTTAGTCTCCTAGATATCTGCTTGAATCTGTTGTATGGATTTTATTTCTTTCCTATGTTGGGCATTCATGGTTTCCATCATTTTCTTTTTTTTTTCTTTTTTTTTTTTTTTGGTACCAGGGATTGAACTCACAACCTCAAGCTTGCCAGTCAGGTGCTTAGGCCACTGAGCTAAATCCCCAGCCCTATTTTCTGAGTCAGGGTCTCACTATGCAGTTCAGGCTGGCCTTGAACTCACTTTTTAGCCCAGGCTGATCTTGAACTCACAATGATCCTTCTGCCTCAGCCTCTTGAATGCTGGGATTAAAGGCGTGTGCTACCACGCCCAGCTTCCATCATTTTCTTAAGCTCTTATTTCTTTTTCCTTTTCCTTTTTTTATATCTTTATCTGCTCTGGAATGACTAAGCATGTTTGTCATCATGATCACCATCTCTGTAGTTATCTGAGAAATTATTTCTGGTTTATTTTTTTTCTAGATCCTCATTCATCTGCTTTGTTGTTAGCATTTCAGAGAGGCCAGGTGGGTGGCTTTTGGATTGTCCCACATCACTGGCCTTTGGGTTTGCCTTTGGTGAACTGGATGTTCTGGGGTTGCATCTTGTTTAAGTGTCTTCTCATTTTTTCTTTCTTTCTTTCTTTCTTTCTTTCTTTCTTTCTTTCTTTCTTTCTTTCTTTCTTTTTTTAGTTTAATTCCTGGGTTGATGCTTGTAGTTGCTTTATTGCTTGTATTTAGAACACTTAGGAAATGACTACTTCTCTGAGGTGTTTTCTAGGTGTAATTGGTTTTTGGGTTTTGAGTCTGTTGTAAGATCCTACATCTTCAGTTTGTTGGGGATAAGAAGTTGCTGCCTGCTTGGCCCAGGCCCAGATTCTTTGGCACTGGCCCACTGTGTTTCCTGTGACCCTTAGGCAATCTCAGTTTTGATATACCAGAAAGAACAGCTGATTAGAACAATTATGTCACTTTGCCGAAAGTACAATCAGCAATAACAGCATCAAATACAGCCTAGAAAATGAAAACTGAGGTAATCATTAATTTGCCACCTTTAACCATGTGAACTAAATTGTGGTTATATAACAATCTAAAACCAGAAAATTGTATGCAGTAGACAAGCCCTCAGTGTGCCAATTTTACCCTCGGGAGAAAATTTAAAAGGGATTAGGGGGAAAGAATAGAGGAAGAGATTAGAAGCAAGGTTGGAGGACAAAGAATCATGCAAACTCTGGGAAACTGGTGCAGAAAACAGGAGGGAAAAGGAAATAAAAGGAAGAGCAACAACCACCACAAAACTAGAAACCATGTTCACACTCAAAAAACGAGATCAAACAAGGAAAAAAAGTCTGCTGTCACTGGTAGACAGCGTGTGGAGACAGAGTCCAGGTCGGTGCTGATTTATCCCAGTGAGCCCACAGTAGCTCCATGGAGGAATAGTGGATAATCTCAGTGAACTGCACCTTTATTATTTTCCCTGAAGTGCAGGCTGGTTTCTGACTGTGAGGCTGGGACCAGACCCATTCAGCAGCCAGCAGTCAGTGCATCTTCTGTGGGATTGAACTCAGCTGAGAGCTGCTAGGTGGGTCCAGCAGCTGTTTTGAGTTCTAAGCTCAGTTGCCCCCTCTCTCAGGTGGCTCCTGGCCAATTACCCGATCCCTCGGAATGTCTGATCCTGCAGCACTCACCACCAACCAGTGCAGTGCTCCACGTCCACTGCCATTCTTATGCACTTTCTCTTCTGCTTGCCACTACCATATTCCCAGATGTAGCCTCCAGGTTTCTGAAAGGCAACTTAAACCGTTGGTAACCATACACTAGAGGCATTTTGTACATTGAAGCTCTTAGCTACATGACCTACAAAATGAGTGATAGAAGCAAGTAACTAAAAGCATGAGATGCTAGAATAGGTTGCAAATGGCTGCCTGACAGTTTCCTCTATTTTGGATAGGGGGAAAATGTTAATTTTAAAAACTTCATCATTTCTACTATCTGAAATTCCAGTTGATACAGGAGATTGAAACTGCTAACCTATGAGATGTCTGGTACGAGTTCGTGTTCTTTAAAATCAAAGAATGAATTTTAGGAACAATGGAGCTTAAGAGTAGAATATATTTATTGAGAGAAAGAAAACTTCTGTCCGAGAGAGAGACTGAAGGGGTCCCGAGTGGGTTGCTGAGGACCCTGCCTTTTCTAGGGATTTTTATAGAGCAAAGTCACAAGGTGAGGGGGGTCCAAGGTGGGGAAAAATGGGAACTCACAAGGTGGGCGTGACTGGGACAGAACTGTGGTTAACCAATGAGATTACAAGTGTAATTGCTCAGGTAAAATTGATTAAATTGGAATCAAATGGGGAAGCGAATCACAACAAGGAGGCATGAAGAGAACTGGGCCTTTGCCTGCAGGGGGTTGGGTGAGTGGTTCCTTCTGGCTTCCTCGAGGTGGTGGATACCTATTTAGGATATCAATCCCTGATGTTTATCCTTAGGGTGTGGGTGTGTTTGTTTTATCATTTGTCTTAAGGTCTGGCCCACAGTGTGGAGATGTTTTCTTTCCCCACAGTTGCAAGGTATCTGGTCTGCACTGGCTCCTTTTGGTCCTAGTGACTGCCTATATTTCTATCTCACTTAGCTGCTTATAAAACAGTGTCTCACCTATCTGTGGTATAGAGCATCTTGGACAAGCAGATTTGGCAGTTGTCTCTGTTCATCCTTGTGCAGCTGACAATGGACTACTGACTGCTTCCTTTTAGGTAGTGTGGCCTTTCTATCCTAAAGGCCTTATGTTGAATGGCCTTGGGGGAGAAGTGGAGTTCCTTTTGCTCTTTGTCTCTTTTCAGATTATGTTTGCTTAACTCACTTTCCTTGTTTGAGTCATGTAGTTGATTCAATTTGGTCCTTGCTTGATATTTAATTATCTAAGAGGTACCATTCCTGAAAAATTTGCAGCAACTGTAGTCAGCTTAGAATGTCAGCCCTTTCTTTGTCATTGTCATTGGGAGAATCTGAAAGAAACTAGGCATGAAATACTAGGAATAGTGATGGCTCCTAAGCCTCATTTTCCCTTTTACATATAGTGGAATCAGTCTGCATTTCTGGAATTAGTAGAAAGGCAGATGCAGAAAATGCAGTGAGACTGCTGGGCACTTGGCTTTCGAGGAGGGAATCGGGTCTAGCATCCTCAGGTATCGTAGGCCACTGTGAAAAGTCACGCGTAATGCTGAATGACCCTCACTGTACAATACAAACTTAGAAACTTCAGGAAATTGTCTCACTGATTGGGAGCAAGGGAACAAATCAGTCCCCTACCAATTAATTCTGTCCTTTGGGTCAACTTGGACCTGAACTTTTGATCTGCCGTTAGATTAGAATGGGCTTAATGTGTGTTGAGACTCTAACTGAGAATATTAAGCAGATGCTCCTCCATGAAGATTTTATCTTATGGATTTTTGTTGAGATAGTTTATACCTTCAGGTTTTTTTTTTTTTTTTTTTTTTTTTTACCAGGAATTGAACTTAGGACCTTGTGCTTGCCAGGCAGGTGCTATGTTGACCTTCAGTTTTATTTTAAAACTTAATGTTATTGGTATACTTTAGATATACATAATGATCACATTCGCCACAGGGAATCTGTACCTGTATTGATATATCCTGATTCTTTTTTCCCCTTTCCTGGTCCCTCCCTTCAACCCTTCTTTCCCTTGTTATTTATGAAAGCTTTGTTTCCATTTTTTCCTTCTATTTTTTCATTTTCCTTTCCTTTCCTTCCCTTCTCCCCTCCCTTGCGCCCCTTCCCATTGGAACGTTTTTCTTTTCTTCTTTTTAAGAGTAGCAACAATTTATTGAAAGGAAGAAAAGCTTCTAAGAGAGACAGAAGGGGGCCCAGAAAGTGTGCATCAGCCCTGTTTCCCAAGAGTGTTTTATTGAGCAAAGCCACAAGGTGAGGTGGGTTCAAGGTGGGTCAAAACTATATAGTCAATTAATAAGATTACAAGTACAGTCACTTAGGTAACATTGATCCAATGGGAAGTCACAAGGTAGGTGTGAGGTGGGACAAAACTATGGTGAAGCAGTAAGAGTACAACCAATACAGTCACGTAGGTAATACTGATTAAATGATGATCAAATTGGGAAAACGAGTCATGTAGCAAGCACACTTGGACTGACAAGGACTTTGCTGGAAAGGGTGGGTTAAAGAGGTTTGGTCTTCTACTCTATAGTGATTGATGCCTATTTCGAATATCAATCACTGTTGTTTATGCCTAGTGGAAGTATGTGGGGGAGTAGGTTCTCTTTTTCTGGAAGCCTGGCCTTTAGTGAATACCCCTCCAGCCAGAGCTGCCTTCTGCACTGACCTTTTGAAGGTTCAGCCCCATCTGACTGCCTACAATATTTCCAAGTAACTTAGCTATCCATGATATTCCCCCTTCTAAAGAAGTATCCCTAATACCATGAGGGTGCAAGGGGCACAGACCATTCTGGCTACAGAGGGTTGTAGTTGCGATCGACTGTCAGAGATACTCCACAGAGGATCTATCTAAAGGCCCTTGATCTGCGCCAGGCGTTCTTGTCTTGGGCAGACATAGAGCTTTAAGTTTGGAGAAGACAAGGCCAAAGAAACAAGCATGCATGGGCAGAATAATAAGATCAACAGATAATTATTAATATAGTTAAGAAAGGTTTTTACCAGGAGGAACCAGTTATAGCTCCCCATAAAGAAGATAAGGTCCAGGGATTTTTAGAAGCTGGCATGTCATTAACCTGTCATTTAATATCTTAAATAGCTACTGAGATAGTAGCAGAAGGATCAAGAATGTATACATAGCCGGGCGTGGTGGTGCATGTCTTTAATCCCAGCACTCGGGAGACTGAGGTAGAAGGAGCAAGTTGTGAGTTCAAGGCTAGTTTGGGCTACAGCATGAGCAAGGCCAGTCTGAACTACATAATGTGACCCTGCCTTAAAAAAAATAGAGTCAGGAGTTTGGCTCAGTGGCTTAAGTCTCTGCCTGGCAGGCACGAGGTAGTGGCTTAAGTCCCTCCCTGGCAGGCACGAGGTTGTGAGTTCGATCCCTGGTGCCACCAAAAAAAAAAAAAAATGTATACACAAACTGGGCATGGTGGTACACGCCTTTAATCCCAGCACTTGGGAGGCTGACACAGGAGGATTGTTGTGAGTTCCAGACCAGCCTGGGCTACAAAGTGAGTTCAAGGCCAGCCTGAACTCCATAGTGAGACTCTGTCTCAAAAAATAGGGCTGGGGATTTAGATCATTGGCATAAGCACCTGCCTGGTAGGTGTGAGGTTGTGAGTTCGATCCTTGGTACAAAAAAAAAAAAAAAAAAAAAA
>RJWM01002238.1:0-10625 GCA_004363535.1 Dasyprocta punctata | reverse complement strand
GGCCTCAATGTGTCTTGTAACCCTCCCTCTGTAAGGTGGATCTGGAGGATCCCAGTATAAGGAGTTTAGCACACTTGTCTTTGGTTTCATCTGATATGATCTCTTGGGATTTGGCAGCCTCTAGGCAAGAATAAACAATTTTTTGGGGGAAATTAGTGTGTGTATAATCAAAGCATGAGTACTAGAAGGGTACAATATCTCCCCAGGAGGAGAACTGCACTTCTAGGCATCATTAACACATTCCAGTTACAGTTTAAGTGAGTTACATTTTCTCTGTGACTCCTTTTTATTGAGGTATGATGGTTGGAAGGAAGGCCAGGGTTGAATAGAGAGACCAAGAGATCCAGCAATAGGCTGGATATTTCCTCCATAGTCATGATTACCCAGGGCTCCTCCGTGGAGATGACAGCTGGAGATGACAGTCCGTTCAGACGGAGGAGGCAGAGTGGCCCAGGACCCTTCAGTCGTGCTGGACCACCTGGTAAGATGGGTCTGAACTTTAGGGCCTCCACCTTGGTGGGCAGTCAGACTGCCAGTAGTTGCCTTTGCAATTAGAGCAAGGCCCAGGGGGCTTCTTTAAGCAGTTCCTTTAGAGATGACCTCACTTTTGGCAGCAGTAGTGGGTGAGTCATCTAGCTCTTGGAGCCCCGAGAATCAGACTTAGGGTCTATTCCTTTTAAGGCCACAACAAAGGCAGCCACTTTCTCTTGGTTTCTCTGTTTTCTCCCCTCATCCACCTCCTCATCTTGATTATAAAATACTAAGGAGACAGTTCTCGCTAAAGTACCAAGTGAGCTATCTGGAGCAGAAACCATTTTTTGTAGTTTTTTTCCTGAGGCTGACTGAATAATAAATTTGTCTTTAAGAATAATCTGTCCCTCTATCAAGTCAGGAGCTGAGGAAGTATGTTTTACCAATGCCTTGTGTAAATGATCTAAGAAGGCAGAGAGGTTCTCATTTTTCTCTTGCTGAATAGTTGACAATTTAAAATAATTGAAGGGCTTAGCTCTCGTCTTTCTCAGACCTTCAATACCTCATGAAATGCTTCCGAGTCCAATCTCCCATCTGGGTGTTAGGCCAGTAATGGTCTTGGATAGAAATTGGAATGCGTTTCCCTGATTGTCTATCTTCTGATCTTTTAAAATTTACAATATGATATTCACCCCCAAATGCAATAGCAGCTTGTAATGCTGCTTGTCTCTCATTAGAAGTCAATGTTTAACAGTAACATTACATCTTTCCAATCGAGCTCATAGGTTTGAGAAAGTCTTCTAAAGACTTCAATGTACTTATTGGGGTCATCTGAGAATCTTCCTAGACCTAACTTGATCTGCTTTAGATCGCTGAGGGAAAAGGACACAAGAACTTGGGTAGTTCCAAATTCCCCACTTACTTCCTCTAAAGGATATTGTCCTTGAAGAGCTTGAAAAAAATCAGCTAAGGATGGTTACAGTTCCTTAGAGGCTTCAATGATGGCTGGTCTAGAAGCCCCATCCTCAGAACCCAAAGGGCAAGTAGGGGGAGCCTCAGACTCAGTAATAGTGGGCGAGGCTTTGATTAAGGTTGTCTTGGAAGCTCTGAAGGCTGAGGCAGAGCAGCCTCAGGCTCAGGGATAGTGGATGCCTTAAAGGCCAGAGGTGTCTGGTTTTCCTGTGGTTCACCTTCATAGTTTTTTTTTTTTTTTTTTTTTGGTCTTTTTGAGACAGGGTTTCATTATGCAGTTCAGGCTGACCTTGAACTCATTTTGTAGCCCAGGCTGGACTCAGACTCACTCTCAGTGATCCTCCTGCCTCAGCCTCCCAAGTGGTGGGATTCCAGGCATGTGCCACCATGCCTGGCCCACATTTACATTTTGAACACAAGTAAGGATTATTTCTTAATGCAAAGAAGGTCTGAATGTAAGGCAATTCTGAAGTGCATTTAAAATTTTTTTTTATATCTGGAGCTCACAGGTTAAACTTATATCCATCACCAAGCAATCACAATTTACATATTAGTAAGGGCACATTTTATAAGTCTTCCTGGTGCATATGAAGGAAAAAAGGGTGACCAAAATCTTTTTCTTACTCTCAGTTAGCATATGTAAGGCACAAAGGAAACTTATTCTCCTGATAGCTGTTTTCCTTTGTGAAAGGCAAGCAGTTTGTTGCAAGCTGACTTAGCCTGATTTCTGGAGGGAGGGGTGGTCTAATGACAAGGTGGTTCTAAAGTGAACTTCCAACAAATTGAAGAAAATGTAGGGGAGGTTTCTAAGTCACCAGCAGAGAGAGAAAAATATGATAGATTAGCAGATATTTTTCTGCTGGCTACCCAGTTGGGCAGTTGACAGCCAGTTTCCACTGAGGAGCATTCGGGTATCCTCCAGAGTAGCCCTGGCCATGACATCTTCAGTTGCTCTCTCAGTTTCTACTGGTCTGAGTAACCGGAGATCTGTCTCCAGAAGCGAATCCCGCTGTTTGTCTGGTCAACATTCCATTGGCCATTGGCTTCAGTGGGGATTCGCCAGAAGGTACTAAGGAAATCCGCCCTCTATTTAAAGAGTGGCAGCTGCTTTAAGAGCATTTAAGTGTCTGGTAGAGTAACCACTGTGTGTCAAAGTTCTATAAAGGATAGTTAAAAACCTGAGCACATTATAATTTCACAGTAAAAGTTTCGAAGTCCATGATTTATTATCAAAGTATTTTTCTGTACACATAGGTGATAACTATACCTAGGAGAGGAGAGAGAAGGTTGGAGATCCTCCCTTAGGCTAAATGTGTTTTGGTCCTTAAGAGTGGTGCTTTGGAAATAGTTCCTTCTGGTTTCATGCAGAAGTTGGTTCTTTCCCCCCATCTCAGGTTCAGTCTCCCAAGAGAGACTGTTGCCCAGAACACAAAGCTGGGACATGGCTTTTGTGTGTGCTCTCCTGGAAGGGCAAAATTCTAATGTCTTATTTGGAGTATATGTTCCTCATCTAAAATGACTTTCCTATCTTTGGGGTTAGCAAATGCTCATTTTCTACAGGCTTAACTTAGTTGTTGGGTAAGAGGAAAAGGTTGGGGCAATTCAGAGTTCTCTCTCTAGTCTTACAAGCCTCAAAAAAAAAAAAAAATGAAAATACAAAGTGGCAAAAAAAAAAATCAGAAATAAACTCAGAGAAAGCAAGTTTTTTCTTTTTATGCTCATGGTGAGTTATTGAAACAACCAGCCCATGAGTGGTCACTCTCGGCCTAGAAAGGTGAGGATGGGGAATCTCAAGAGCCGAGATTGTCTCATCACCAGTGAAAGATCAGACCAGAAAGGAAACTGAGGCAGAACAGGCTCAACATTTCCTCTAGTGTGTAGAGGAGGATGAGGGCCAGTCCGTCCCAGTGAAACCTATCCCCCAAGTCTTGAGAATTGTGTCTGGCCTATTGTCTTTTAATTGGGAGTTGGGGTCTTGTGATTTACCAATAGGCACGTGTATTTTCTAAATATGAACTAGATTTCACAGAAAGATCATTTTATAGCATTTCATGTCAAAATCCCCTGGGGGGAGCTCTAAGCACTATGTTTCCCTAGTACTGCTATCTAAAATAACAAATCATAGCTGTCGAACAAGTCAAACGAGGAACACTGGTAAGTTGAGCAACTAGTCCAAATGTAACATATATAAAACAGGAATAAAATGCCCCATTAAAGAAGCATTGTAACCTCCCCATGTTTTAAATTTAAAATTTATCATTATTTTAACATTATATAAGAGATAAAACGAGCACTTATAAGCAATGGACAAAGACATAACACAAAATTTTGAAGCATAAAAATTTTGATTACCTAAGTGAGTCACAATCCAGGATCTATGAAACAAAAGCAAACTCTTACCTCCATCCAATCAGCTCAGTGAAAGACCTCCAAGTTATATAGGGGAACCTGCTAGATGTCTGAAACGCTGAGTCTATGTTCTCTAAATTGAGGAATGAATTTAGAAACAGTGGAGGTTAAGAGTAGGAAGAATTTAATGAAAGGAAGAAAAGTTACTGCTGAAGAGAGACAAAAGGGGGGTTGGAAAGTGGATAGCCCCCCATTTGAACATTTTCTTACTTCCCAATATCTGTCATCCATTTTAGTCCTTACTTATCCTTTTGGTTTCTCATACAAGAGAAATAATGCCATATTTACATGTGTGTCCAATTTATTTCAGTTAGAAGTATGGTCTATGGGTGTATCCATTTACCTAGAAAATCTCGTTTATCTTTTATGGAAGAGTAGTACTCCATTGTATACAAAAAATACATCTTCCTTATCCATTCATCAGTTGATGGGTATTTGGGCTATTTTTAAGATTTAGCTATTATAAATTGTGCTACTATAAACATGGACATGCATATAACTCTATGATATGATGCTTTTGACCCTTTGGGGAAGATACCAGGAAGAACTGGTTCAAAAGGAATCTCTGGTTTTAGTGTTTTGAGGAATCTTCACACTGATTTCCATATTGTATGTACAGTCCCACCAACAGTGGAGAAGGGTTCCTTTTTCCCCACAGCCCCACCAGCATTTGTTATTGGATGATTTCTTGATAGTAGCCATTCTGTCTGGAGTGAGATGGAATCTGTTATACCTTCAGGTTTTAGACTAGCTCCTTTCTCCCCACACCTGCCTCTTGGGTTCTGTACCTCTGCCCTAGCACAGTGTACAGGAACCTACCAGGAAAGCTGTCATCTTTCTCCCATTTCACACAGATTTCCTACTTCTTGAGTCTGTGGTTTCCTTCCTGTCGGAGGTCAGGCCCTGTGGGTCACCAGGCACCTCTGTCAGGGACACCCCCACCCCTTTTTGGTTGCATCCTCTCTAATTTTCCTCTTCTGCACCTCCTCCTCCAGCTATAGACTTTCCCATTGCATACACACCAGAGTGTAGTTCAGTCTTTTCTGTATTTTTTTTTACACTCCACCATCTCCCTGTATGCTGTTACCTGCTGTGTTTAACATACCATGTGTGTGCTGATCTATCCTACCCAATCCCTCCCCAGAACCCAAGACTCCCCTCATTGCTTTCCTATGACCTTAAATCTATTGTCGGAAGTGGAGCGCTTGCCCCCTGACAACTCTGCCCTGTGCTAACCTTCTCTATCTCAATAAACGGCTGTAACAAGCCCGAGAGCTATGCCGGTAGCCTCTGTCTCTTTCCGCAGTCATCCCAAATCCAGGCCTTGTGTTTTGTATTTCTATCTTGTTCATTTCTTCCCACTCATCACATGCAAGCTGTCATCTTTCGCGATGACTGAAGCCTTTTAACTGGTTATCTGCATGTCTGCCAGGCTCCTTCCTGTCCATTCATTCGCAGTTGCCTCAGTTGATCAGACTGACACCTTAAAGTCCAAACGTAGCCATCAGTCTCCTGCTTAGAGCTTTCCAGCGGGTTTTCACTGTGCCTTGGGTAAACTCCGAACTCGTCTCCTGGCCCTGCCTGGCACTTCTGTGCTGCCTTGTTCCATGCTCACTGTCCCCAGAACCCAGCTGCCCCAGGCTTCCTGTTCCCGAGTGCACCGTTCCTGCTGTGGCTCAGTGCCCTCCCTGCAGGGTGGCTTCAAACCATCAGAACATTCCCGTCACTCCCTGAAAAGAAACGCGCGGCCACTAAGCAGCATCGTTTACTTTCTGTGATGCCCCTCTGCCGTGGGAGAAAGACTAAATGTGGCTCTCAAGGCCTCACGGCAGCCCCCTCCTGATTTGTCCGGATCACGCCCATCGGTTAGCTTTCCCCGGGGAAGCCTTTCCTGATATCTCACCCGCATTTGCTCAACTAGCATCAGACACTGTAGATTTGCCCGATACAGGTTACCCTTGGGAGCAGTGGAGAACAGCTTTTGGGACACCCTACTGATGACCAAAGTCCAGCGGTGCTCTGGTCTGGTGTAGAAAATGGTTGTGTCTTTGCATGTAACCTACACACATCTCCTGCACTTTAAGTCATTTCTAGATTACTTATGCCTAACACAGTGTAAGTCCGGTGTACTGTAAATAGCTGTTGTACTGTACTGTTTAGGGAATAAGGACAAGGAAAAAAGTCTGTGTGTTTTTAGTACAGATGTAACTATTTTTCACCTGAATACTTTTTGGTCAGTGTTTGGTTGAATCCGTGGATGTGGAACTTGAAGATACAGAGGGGTGACTGCAGGGGAGCCCTGAACTCCTCAGGGGCCATGTTCCTACAGCACCCACAAATTGTAAAAAACCACGAATTCCAGATGTGGCCAGAAAAGTGCCGGTAGAGGCCTATTTTTAAAGTTTAAACCCTAAATATGTGATGTCTCCTACAGTTGAGTAATTTACTAAAATACTGTATATAGTACTGAAATAATTTAAATTAAATTTAATAAAAATACTGTACACTAGTTCAAACTTCTAGTGGAGAGTCTTAAACTTCTGGTGCTTAAAAAAAAAGAAAAAAAAAAAAAACTTCTGGCGCTTAGGTTCATTGCCAGAAACTTTAGAAGGCGCAGGGCCTTTGGCAGCATCTTGGGATTTTAGGGTTTTAAGAGGAACAAGACCAAGAACCCAAGTGGGTACCTGCAATCAGCAACCTGTTACGATGCGGGAACCTTGGTGCTGGTTACAGAGCAGAACCAAACAAGGAGAACTGTGTAATGCTCTCGGATTGGCTGCTTGCAAACCTGCTGCTCCCCTCTACAAAAGAAAAAGTTGTGGAGGATACAGTATTTGCTGTTCCTGCAAAACTGAGGGGTGGGGTGGAGTGGGTTTCCACGAACAATTAATACTTAGGTTCTAAGGAAAAATCCTTGAATGCCCGAGGCTGTGGATTCTTAACCTTGACTTCCTGGGGGTGTATTGTAAATCTATGCTAAGCCTGCCTGTTTGAATGACTGTCCCTTCCGATGCACTGGGACCTGGGCAGTCACCATTCATGGTTGTGTCCTTGTGCCTGGCACGTGGCAGGTGCTGGGAGATTTGCTGACACGCGTGAACATGCCATCCGTACCGGGGATCCAGGTTCTCAGAGACCCTGTGACCGCACCGTGCCTTCCTCCCAATCCCCACCGGAAGTCATGGGGCGGAGCACAGGACTTACTTCCTAGAGAAGTGAGCTTCCCACTTCCTGCCAGCACCCCTCAGCTCAGAGGTAACCTGCTTTTTGGGATGGTCCCTCCCCTTGAGGTGGACGTGTGGGCTGGTTTTCTTTGTTCAGTCATTGCTGCTGATCCTGTTTTGTTGACCTCTCTTCCCGGCTTGGTGTCAGGTGATTCTTAACAGCATCCCAGCAGATTTCATGACCTTCAGGTTACTTTTTTTTACAATGAAAAGTTGGCTGGGAATGTAAGCCTTAGGATTTTAAAACTTAAAGCTCAGATTCACTTCAGGCTTTTCTCATCCCTCCCCGAGCTCAGGTGAGAGCTGGCCAGAGCACGCGTATATTCCATACCGTGGAGACCTTCCTGGGGCCTTGCTTCAGTCTGTTCCTAGAAAGACAGCTGCAAGGAAAAGGCATGCTGCTCAGGGACAGCTCTTGAGCAGTTATGGGAAAGGTCTTGGCTTTGTTCCGGGTATTAGGCTCCAAATAATGCCGGTGGGCTCCACTTGCATGAAGGTCTCTGTGGACTCTATGTTTCTGGACCCCGTCCCTCATGTGACAGTTAATCTTGATGATCTGTTTCATTGGCTTGAGAGACACTTAGGAAATGATTAAAGCACACTTGTGGTTTTGTCTGGGTGTATTTGTGAGGTTTCCTAAGCCAATTAGCATGGGAGCCAGTGAAGGCAGAAGTCTCATTCATAGGGAGGGGTCCTAGAGGGAACAAAAGTGGAAGGAGGAGGAAGCCACCAGCATGGGCTCTCTTGCTGCCCCTCTGCCTGCTGGCTGCCATGAGGTGAGCAGCTTTTCCTTGTCACACCCTTTCGTCATGATGTTCTGCCCTGCCACAGTCCTAAAAGCAACTGAGCCAGTAAGCCATGCACTGGAACCTCTAAAACCATGAGCCAAACCAAACCTTTTTTCCTTGAAGTTGCTTTTCTCAGGAATTTTGTTACAGTCATGGAAAGCTAACACACACCCCAAGAATGCTAAGTTTCTCTTTTCATGCCTTTTCCAGGTGGGCCTTCCTATTGTTTGGCTGAGGAGCCATCCTCATCTCTGCTCCTCCACTGAGAACTGCTAGGGTTGTTTCCATCCTCCTTGAGAACCAGGCTGGGGTGAAAGTTTTCCAGGTACACTCCACCCCTTTGGACCTCCTCTGCAGGTATCCCACCTTGAGAAACCTGCACTAGGCCCATGTTTCTAAGTTCAGCCAAGTTCCCGCCTGTCAACCATCTTCTCTCACCACGCTTGGCTCTGTCGGGGTGGGCACACAGTTTGTGCAGTTCACGAGCTGGACCTCTGAGTCAAGAGACTGCCTCAGACTGTCCCTTCTCAGAAAATCCTAATTTGTATTTGTTTACTTTCCTTGGCTGCAGGAAGGAGAGCCATTCCTCTCTCCTACCATGGACAGATGCAGCTTTTCTCTACAGATTCCACCAATGCTGACTACTTCTCAGGCCTCTTCCTCTCCTGGTGGTGGAGGCTTATGAGGCTGGCATCTCTCAGGGAGCCCAGCGCTAGCTTTTGAATATACTGTACTCAGTGACTTGGGAGACCTGAGCCACATGTACTCAAGTGATCGAAACAATCACATAGCAAATCTGTTCCTCCTCTCCAGCTACAGTGAGCTCTTGCCAAGGGTCTTACTTACCTTTGTAGTTCCTGAGTCTAGACTCTTACCTTGAATAGACAAGCAATCATTTTGTGGAATCGAATTACATCCAGAAGAAGAGACCATAGTGGCCTGGCTTTGTCCCTGTGTGTGTGCAGGCTCTGGGAAGATTTGTCCCCTTTTGAGGAGGCTGGGATTGATGAGGTAATTCTCCGAGCACGCAGTGGAACTGACCACAGACCCGGTCTTCCTCTGGTGCCTGAGGGGTGTGAGGGCATGTCCATGGCAATGGCTCCTCCGCTCCCCTCCAGGTTGCAGCCCTGCAGCAGAGGAGAGAGCTGCCCAGGCTTGGCTTGCTTCTCCGAGCTCAGGCTGCAGCCTGGTTGCCTGCACGCTCGCACCAGCACCCTGTAAGGAGAGCCCATGGGGAACTCTGTGGGGACGCTAACCCAGAGATGGGAGGCAGAACAGAACAAGGGATGAAGAAGCACCTCCATCCTCCCAGAAAGATTAAATGGAGTACACTGTTCTGTATCCCTAGGTTGAAAACTTAGCATGTAACTAGAGGAGCACAACAGCTTGTATTTCAGTCCGGCCTTGTAGTTGAAGTAGAGGGACGGAGGTTGGCGAGATGCTGCAGAGACAGTTGGGTGAGAAGAGAAAGGGAAAGACGTATCTTGAAAAAGAGTCAGAGCATAAAACAGCACAATGTGGGTGCCCAAACCCAGGGCTGTTGACTTCTGTGGGAGAGATGTATTTCTGAAAGTTAAGACTATCCTGACATGGACATTACATCAGTGCGTTTGATACACAGCTGAGATTTTTCTTCCCATGATTCTGGAGACCAGGACTTTGGGGGTTGGTAGGGTCGACTCCCATTCCTTAGACTGCAAACAGAGCAAGTGTTAGGATGGTGGTGAGCAAGGACTAGACCATTCAGGGAAGGAGAGAATGACGCAGGGGTTGCAGTAGACCATGGGTGGCTCTGTCTGGTGACTTGAGACTCTGGGCCAGAGCTGGAGGGTGGAGGGCGGGGGTGTCTGGAAGCAGCAGTGAGGACCCAGGAGGACACTGCCCCACCTTTTGGTTGGGGGTGAGGGGTGGAGCAGGGGTCCCTTTCCCCTGCTGCTCGCAGCAAGGTGATAGTTGGTGACCAGGGGGGAGATGGCGATCAGAAGTTCTTTTCCCTAGAAACGAAACAATGGGAACAAACGGTTTACACTCCTTGGGTAAATGCAAGAGGCCTCTAGGATTAAAACAGAGCTCCTCCTTTTTGCTTGGAGGATTCCATCTCCCCGGTGTCCTGGTGCCTATAACCAAAGTGTGGGGAAGAAAGAATTGGCTCAGAAAACATGCACTTGCCAGGAGAAGACGAAGAGCAAAGGGGGAGTATGGGGTGGCATTGGTGAAGTCCACAGGAACAATACCCCTGGAGGTGTGACACTGTTTGCCCTTTAGACAATCTGTCCTTCTTTATATTTTTTATTTTTTGTCTTTTTTGAGACAGGGTCTCACTATGCAGTTTAGGCTGGCCTTGAGCTCACTTTGTAGCCCAGGCTGGTCTTGAACTTGCAATAATCCTCCTGCCTCAGCCTCCCGAGTGCTGGGATTACAGGCATGTGTCACTGCACCTGGCTTAGACAATTTATTTTATATCAGCAAGTCCTCCAGGATCCCTAATGGATTTGACATGAGGTCAAATCCACTTTATAATAATACTAGCATGCTATTTTCCTGTATAATTCTTATTCTTTCACAAGCATAGAGTGCTGTTTTCTGAAAGTTCCTTGAAGTGTGATGTCACAGCAGGTTGACTACAGAAGCAGCTATGAATATCCAGCTGTCTTCTTATAAGCCACACATTAAAGAGATCTGCAAGAATGTAAAGCAATATTAGTCTTCTTGCTAAGTGTTACTTTGAGAAAATAGTTATTTTCCATAAAATATGTTACTT
>RJWM01002237.1:0-133974 GCA_004363535.1 Dasyprocta punctata | reverse complement strand
TCGAAAACCTTTACTCACATAGATTCGATAACACAGAAGAAATGGACAGATTCCTAGAAACCTATGAATTATCAAAGCTGAATCAAGAAGATGTAAAACTGCTGAATAACCCAATTTCAGCTAATGACATTGAAAATGTAATTAGAACCCTACCAACAAAGAAAAGCCCAGGTCCTGATGGATTCACTGCTGAATTCTACAAGAAATTTAGGGAAGACTTAATGCCAACACTTCTCAAACTCTTCAATGAAACTGAAAGGGAAGCAAGTCTCCCTAACTCATTCCTCGAAGCAAGTATTACCCTAATACCAAAACCAGAGAAAGACACAACCAAAAAAGAAAATCTCCCTAATGAACATAGATGCAAAAATCCTCAATAAAATCTGGCAAATAGAATACAGAAAGTTATCAGAAAGATTATACACCATCATCAAGTAGGATTCATCCCAGGAATGCAGGGATGGTTCAACATACACAAATCAATTAATGTATTACACCATATCAACAGGGCCAAGGACAAGAACCACATGATCATCTCAATAGATGCAGAAAAATATGCAGAAATAGATGCAGAAAAAGAACGATTAATACTGATATGATTAGATCAATTTTACATGTCTATATCTGTTAATGTAAACAACCATTTTAAAGATAACTATACACAATATTGCAACCATTGTCAAGTTTCTATCATCCTGTTTTGTAAACCTGTAATGTTACTGTTGTGCATTTACTCTAGTAGTTTGTTTGTCTGTTTTGTTTTTTGTCTTTGTTATATATATCTTTTTTTTCTGCTTAAATAAAAAAAAAGATGCAGAAAAAGCTTTCGACAAAATCCAACACCCATTCATGATAAAAATCTACAGAAAATCCGAATAGATGGTCTCTACCTCAACCTGATAAAAGCCATATATCATAAACCAACAGCCAACATCTTACTAAATGGAGAAATACTGAAAACTTACAACCTAAAATCAGGAACAAGACAAGGATGCCCATTATCACCACTCCTATTCAATATAGTTCTGGAAATATTAGCCAGAGCAACTAGACAAGAGAAAGAAATAAAGGGAATAAGGATAGGAAAGGAAGAAGTGAAATTATCATTATTCGCAGATGATAGGATACTCTACATAGAAGACCCCCAAAAATCCATTAGAAGACTTCTAGAAGAAATAACCAAATTCAGTAAGGTTGCTGGATACAAAGTGAAAACTCAAAAATCAATAGCATTCCTGTACACAAACAACAAAGTCACTGAGAGAGAAATAAGGGAAACCACACCCTTCACTATAACATCCAAAAAAATGAAATACTTAGGAATCAGTCTAACAAAGGAAGTAAAAGATCTATACAGTGAAAATTACATTACTCTAAAGAAGGAATTCGAAGACGATTTCAGAAAATGGAAAGATATTCCCTGTTCATGGATAGGAAGAACAAACATCGTGAAAATGGCCATTCTCCCAAAATTATTATACAGATTTACTGCATCCCAATGAAAATATCACTTGCCTACTTCACAGAGCTAGAGAAAGCATTCCTGAAATTCATCTGGAACCCGAAAAGACCTAGAATAGCAAAGGCAATTCTAGGCAACAAAGGGAAAGCAGGAGGCATCACAATCCCCAACTTGAAACTGTACTACAAAGCCACTGTGATAAAATCAGCATGGTACTGGAATCAAAACACACCTGAAGATCAATGGAATAGATTAGATGATACAGCCACAACTACAAACACACTTAGCCACCTCATCTTTGACAAAGGGGCCAAACATGTACATTGAAAGAAAGATAGCCTCTTTAACAAATGGTGCTGGAAAAACTGGCTTTCTGTATGCCGTAAACTAAAACTAGATTCATGTCTATCACCATGCACTAAAATAAAGTCAAAATGGATCAAAGATCTGAATATTAAAACAGAGACACTAAACTTACTAGAAGACAAAGTAGGTAAAAATCTTGATGACATAGGAATAGGCAGAGAGTTCATGAGCAAAAATCAAATTGCATGGGAAACACTTCCCAGAATCAACAACTGGGTTCTCGTCTTACTAAAAAGTTTTTGCATGTCAAAGGAAATCTCCAACAGAGTGAAAAGAAAACACACGAACTGGGAAAATATCTTAGCCAATTGTCCATCACACAAAGCACTTCTATCTAAAACATATAAAGAATTAAAAGAAATCAGGCCCCTAAAATTCAAGGACCCAAGCCAAAAATGGGCATCTGAGATGAATACACACTTCTCAAAGAAAGAAATACAAACAGCAAATAAATATATGAAAAAATGTTCAACATCAGTGGTCATTTGGGAAATGCAAATTGAAACAACACTGAGATTCCATCTCACTCCAGAAAGAATGGCCAAGATTAAAAAATCAACCAACAACAAATGCTGGAGGGGCTGCGGGGAAAAAGGAACTCTTCTCCACTGTTGGTGCAAGTGTAGACTGGTGCAACCACTGTGGAAATCCGTGCTGAGATTCCTCAAGAAGCTAGGATTAGAGATCCCATTCAACCCAGCTATCCCACTTCTGGGTATTTTCCCAGAAGAATTGAAAACATCATACCACAGTGATATTTGTGCACCCATGTTTATAGCGACCCAATTTGTAATAGCCAGATCTTGGAAACAACCCAAGTGCCCATCAATCAAAGAATGGATAAAAAAGATGTATTTTTATACAATGGAGTACTACTCAGCTATCAAGAAAGATTGCATTGAGACTTTTATAAGTAAATGGACATGACTTGAGACCATACTCATAAGTGAGATAAATGAAACCCACATGTGTAAATACCATATTGTCTTCCTAGTGTAAGAAACTGAAAAGGTATATATGATCCAAAATCTACAATAAATACTATGTAAGTGTAAAAAACTGCTCAAAGAGCAAAAGTAATTGGGAAGGGAAAAGGGGGAAAGAGGAAAGGGAAACAGATATAAATCTGTATATATGTATATATGTAAGGTAACTAAAACGAACATACTGCTGAATGTATTAGTTATTGAGAAAGAATAGTTAATATTCATATGATTAGGTCAATTTTACATGTCTATATCTCTTAACGTAAACAACCATTTTGAAGATAACGATACGCAACATTGCAACCACTGTCAAGTTTCTATCATACTGTTTTGTAAACTTATAATGTTACTGTTGTGCATTTGCTCTAGTCGTTTTTCTCTTTTGCTCTTTGTCTTTCTTATATGTTTCTTTTTTTTCTTAAATAAAAAAAAGACTAAAAACAACGGTACACAGTTTCAAATCAACATAATAGGAGATTAACAATGGTTACTATATTACATATTATCTTCAAAATAGTTGCTCAGATTACAAGATATAGGCAAGAAAAAATGATCGAACAATGAAAGCACAAACTGTTCTTTTGATGAACAGAGATTAGTAGTGTGATCATCTATCTTGTGTGTGTGTATTTATATATATGTATATATATAGTCTTTCCCCTTTTCTTCTTTCCCCCATCACAGTTGTTCTTTCCTTTTGAATAGTTTCTGCCCCTTTCAAAAAAATCTATTGCACATTTTGGAGCTTATTTACTCTTTAGTTTTTTACAATAAGGAGACAATATGATGTTTACATGAGTCTGATTTATTTCCCTTATGAGAATGGTCTCAAGTTGCAACAGTTTACCTATGAAAGCCTCAAGTTTATCCTTCTTTATAGCTGAGGAGTACTCCATTGTATAAAAATACGTATTTTTTAGCCATTCCACAGTTGATGGGCACTTGGGTTGTTTCCAAGATTTAGCTATTACAAATTGTGCTGCTGTAAACATGGGTGCACATATATCACTGTGGCATGATGTTTTCAATTCTTCTGGGAAAATACCCAAAAGGGGAATAGCTGGGTCAAATGGGACTTCCAAACCTAGTTTTCTGAGGAATCTCCACACCAGTTTCCACAGTGGTTGCACCAGTCTACACTCCCACCAACAGTGGAGAAGGGTTCCTTTTCCCTTGCAGAGCTGCCTGCATTTGTTATCGATTTCTGATAATAGCCATTCTTTCTGGAGTGAGATGGAATCTCAGTGTTGTTCCATTTATTTTCATCTTTTTGAGACAGCATCTTATATGCAGTTCAGGATGGCCTTTAGCTCACTTCGTAGCCCAGGCTGGTCTCGAACTCACAATGATCCCCTTGCCTCAGCCTCAGGAGTGCTGTCAGTGTTGTTTTAATTTGCATTGCTTGAATGATCAGTGATGCTGAACATTTTTTCATGTTTTATCTGCCATTTGTATCATTGTGAGATCTTGACTTAAAAACAAACTGCCTCCTCCAATCCCAAACCAGCTTCCTCCCACTGCACTCTCAGAATGCTATAAGTTTTACTGTCTAGAAATGAGACTAGATGATTCTTTCCTAGGACAGTGGTAAACATTTAGATTATTACCAAATATAAAATGTAAAAAAAAAAATTGGAAATGTTTTAACGAACTGAATGTTTCTCCCCTTAATGCACACATCTATGCATGAACAATTCTTTTTCTGTTTTTTTTTTCTTTTCCAGTACTGAGGACTTGTCTTAGTTACTCTTCTCATTGCTGAGAGAAAATATTCATCATCCATAAGTGAAAGAAGTAAAGGTTTATTTTGGCTCAGTTTGTAGAGGTCTCAGTCCATATCTGGTTAGCTCCAAGGCAGGATGGTGTGGCGGAGGACAGGCCACAGCAGAGCAGTCAGGAGGAAGAGGGCAGCAAACAGCAGGCAGCCAGGTGGTGACCCTACCTTTCCCTTTTTATCCCATTCAGGCTATAAGCTTTGGGTGGTGTCACACATACCCAGGGTGGGGATTCTTTCTTTAGTGATTCCATTCAGCCACGCCAAGAATTATGGTACTTACAATCCATGGACTGATCCAGTACCACACACCATCAATCCCCATTATCAAACACCCTTGACTCAGCCATCTCCCAAAAACCCTTCCTATGAGTTCATGAGGCTTTGGGGGGAACATCTAGATACAAGCCATAACAGAAACTAGCTCAGGGCCTTCTCAATGAGATACAGTCATTTTTTATTTTGAGACAAGTACTCACTAAGTTGCCCAGGTTGGAATCGAATTTGAGATTCTCCTAACTCAGCCTACCAGTGCTGGGATTACAGGCATGCACCACCATGCCTGACTGGTAAATCTTATTTCTAAAGTGAATAGGGTTAACTATCATTTTATCTTATTGTTTGGTTTTCAGATATACTGAGAAAATTTGTTCACATAAGTAGATATGAATGCAAGGGATTTTGTTCAGGTCTTAATTCCCTATGAATTAAACATAAAAAATGAAAGATTTATCATAAAGCATTATTTTTAATGGTTTATCAGTTAACAACTAGGTTCTGCCTCAATAGGGTTAATACAAATAACTGGAATCCTTACTGGAAAAGGCCTCATTACCAGCTAGTGAAGTAATAGTTTACTTAAATGTTACACTTTCATCTAGGGGCGCTCTAACTCATTTACTCAGAAAGGTCTGGAAAAATTAAAATGTTAATTTTATACCTTTTCCCCACATAATTACTGGTAATTTGTTTTGATACTTTGGTGGACTAGACAGAAGTTTTGCAATGAAAGCTTTGGCTATTTCTTGCCAAAGCTCTTTGATTTGCTTTGTTTTGCTTTGCTTTGCTTTGCTTTGCTTTGAGGCATTTGTTTTAATAATTGTGGGGAATGGGACAAAGTCCTTAAAACACATATTTAGAATTGTCCTTTTTGTGGTCATGTTGAAGATATTTACACACAGAGGTCGTCATGGTACTACTGTACTACAAATGAATTGTTCCCTATGAAAGTAGATCTGGTAAGTACAAACTAGCACTGTGCTATGTTCATAAGCAGTTTAGTTTTGAGAAACAAACGTAAATATGGAAAATGATGATCTGGAAAATTAGTTCCTTAAAACTCCCCATGCTTGTGTATCTGTCAGAAGAGATACTTGTACCATTCCCAATTTGAAGGGCACTGACTCACACCAAGAAATTGGAACATACTATATCCAGAAAGTTGGGGCTTGTTACAAGGTAATGAGAAGCAGTGTGGCAGACCCGGAGAACAATCACTGGTGTGACCTGATGCTTGCTTTAGCATATGTAGACTTGAGAAGGGAGAAATGGATCAGTCCACCAAGGTGATATGTAGAGGTAGCCGAGGATGAGTGCTGATGAACTCTGCCATAATGGTGTTCATGAAGTACAGAGTGTACAATCTAAGTATTCTCTACTTTTTGATGAATTTATTAGTTTTTCTGAAAGGCTAGACATGGCTTCCTACACTGGAATCAGATGCTGAAATCTGTTAAAAGCACAAAATCCTGGCCTTATCTCATATACACAGAATTGGAAGGGAGAAGACAGAGAAGAAATCCTGGAATCTACATTTTAAACACCCTCTCCAGGCAAATTTTATGTACTTTTGAGTTTTAAAGCCATCGATTCTTAAATTATTGTTACTGGAAATCTGATCCTTTTCCCACCCTATGTGGCAGCCCTGGCAAACTCCATCTCCACATACTTTGCACAGTCAAACATGCTGCAGAGTAAGTGTGGCCCAGGGATAGATTTCCTGGAAACTTTCCTCTCTCACTACAGTGATTTACATCTCTTGGAACTATGGAGAAATGAATTTTTAATTTCCTTCTCCTCCTTTCCCCCAATTAGTATTCTGCTTTGAATTTTAACAGATATTAAATCAATGCAGATATCCTGCTAGACCTTCAAACCTCTTAAAATAGGATACTTACTACTTGTGCTTTAAAAAATTCAATTAAACCATCACGTTAAATATACTTACATAGCCCAACCCATGTTGAGTGGTATAATACACCCTATTGAAATTACTTGAAAACAAACAAACAAAAATGGTAACAGCAGCAATTAGGAGCCTTTCATCTCAGTCTAGTTGCCCAGCACATCAATTCTAGGAATGCACAAAAAAAACCAGCGTGGGGATACATGGAATATATTATCAATACCTAAAGTAAGGAGAATTCTGAAAACTTGATCTAAATCTAATACTCCTTTTGGAACTGAGTAGCTCTTAAAGCACTGCAAGGGAAGAGATGTTTCTTCTTTCATTTATGGCCAGCTTCACAACTGAGGCATCTGTAATGAAAGGCAGGTTAACAAGAAAAAAGCATATACATTTATTTAAAATGTTTGAAAATCCCCAGGAAAAGGAAAAAACCTGTGCATTTTGATGGATAATTGTGCAGAAGTATGGGGAGAGGACAAAAGGTACAATAGAAAGATAACGCATGCAGCAAGGCACATGCGTTCAGATTTGTTTTGGTATCCTTCATTAGATTTCCTTCACTGATTCCTGTTTCTTTTTTTTTTTCTTTTTGGAAGCTACCAGGAAAGGCGTTGTTTCCCCAGTTTCTCTCTCAGTGAGTTTGTCATTTGTGTATAGGAATGCTATTGATCTGTGATTTTGTATTCAGTTATGATAATGAATTTGGTCATTAAATCTAGAAGTCTTTTGGTGAAGTTTTTGGGATCTTCTATGTAGAGTATCATGCCATCTATAAATAATTTTTTTTTTCATGGCACCAGCGATCGAACTCACAACCTCTCACCTGCCAGGGCAGGCGCTTAAGCCACTGAGCCAAACTCCCAGCCCTTATAAATAATATTTAACTTTTTTTCTATACTTAATCCTTTTATTTCTTTCTCTTGTCTAATTGGTTTGGCTAATGTTTCCAGAACTAAACTGAGTAATAGTGGTGACAGTGGACATCCTTGTCTTGTTCCTAATTTTGGAGTGAACACTTTCAGTGTTTGTCCATTCAGTGTGATGTTGGCTATTAGTCTGTTGTTGATGGCTTTCATCAGCTTGAGATAAAGGCAATCTATTCCAATTATCTCTAGGGTTTTTTATCATGAATGGAGGTTGCACTTTGTCAGTCCCTTTTTTCTGCATCTACTGAGATGATGATTTTTGGCTCTGTTAATATGTTGCATTACATTTATTGATTTGCATATGTTGAAGCATCCCTGAATCCCTGGGATGAATCTTAGTTGGTCATGTTGTATAATCTTCTTGATGATCTGCTGAATTCTGTTTGCTAGTATCTTATTGAGGATTTTTGCCTATATATTCATTAGGGAGACTGGCCTATAGTTCTTTTTTGCTTTGATTCTACTCTGGTATTGGTATCAGGATAATGCTAGCTTCCAGGAATGAATCTGCGAGTACTACTTCTTTTCAATTTCATTAAGGAGTCTGATAAATAGCAACATTAGATCTTCTCTAAATTTCTTTGTAAAATTCACTAGAGAATCCATCAGGGCCTCAGTTTTTGTGATTCATATGTATCTAGGAATCTGTCCATTTCTTCTGTGTTTTCCATCTTCTGAGAATACAAGTACTTGGAATAGGTATTGATGGTCTTCTGGATTTGTGCAGGGCTCATTGTGATTTCACCCTTTTCATTCCTAATTGCATGGATTTGAGTCTGTTCTGTTCTTTTTTTGATTATGTTGGCTAAGGGTTTGTCACTTTTATTTAATCTTTCCAAGAACCAACTCTTCAATTCACTGATTTTTGTATTGTTTCCTTAGTCTCCACTGTATAATTTCTGATCTGATGTTAATAATGTCATCCCTTGTAGAAACTTTGAGCTTGACTTGCTCTTCTTTTCTTGAAGCTTGAGGTTCAACATTAGATTGTTTGTTTGCATATATCCTGTTTTTGATATAGAAGTCACTGCTATAAATTTCCATCATAGAACTGTTTTCTTTGCATCTCGTAAGTTCCAGTGTGTCATACTGGTATTACTGTTTAACTGTAGAAAATGTCTAATTTCTTCAATTTCAACTGTGACCCATTGGTTGTTCAGTAGGGTGTTATCTAATTTTCATTTGTTTATGAAGTTCACATGGTTTCTTTTGCTACTGATTTCCAATTTCATTGCATTATGGTCTGACTAATATGTATGGGATTTCAGTTCCTTTGCATTTACGTAAGCATCCCATGTGTGGCTGAGAAGATTTTGTATTCTGATGTTCTAGGGTAAAACACTCTGTAGACATCTACTAAGTCCATTTGTTCAAAAGTTTGGTTTAGTTCTGATATTTCACTGTTGATTTTTTTCTCTAGCTGATCTGTGTACTTGTGACAGTGGGGTGTTGAGGTCCCTCATTACAACTGAATTAATGCTTTTTTGATTTCTCTTGTCCATTAATATTTATTTTATATTGTTGGGTGTGCTGGTATTTGTTGCATATATATTTATGATTGTTATCTCTTCCTCTTGGGTTGTTTCCTTTATAAGAATGTAGTGACCTTCTTTGTCTCTCTTAATCAGTCTTGACTTGAAATCAACTTTGCAAACAGAATAGCTACCCGTTTTCTTCTAGGTTCCTGGTGTACGCAGTATTGTTTTCCATCATTTTGACTTTGTCTATGAATTTCTCTTTGAATTAAATGTGCTTCCTGTATGCAGTATTTTGTTGAATCTTACTTCCTGACCCATTCTGCCAATGTTTCTTTTGATTGGTGAACTGAGACTATTAACATTGATGGTTTTACTAATACGTATTGACTTATTTTGTCATGTTATTTTCCTGTTCCTGATCCCCTGCCTTTTCCCATTTAATTGCTTGTCTTGTAGATCTGATACTCTGTCTTGTAGATCTGATTTTCTGTCCTCACATTGGCTCATTCTGCTGCGTATACTTTCAATGTAATTTTTAATCTCCTTGATATCTATTTGAATCCGTTTCATGAATTAAATTTCTGTCTTATGTTGGGTATTCATGGTTTCCATAATTTTCCTAAGCTCCTCTATTTTTTAAAATCTGTGTCTGCTTAAGATTCATTAAACATCTCTTTCATTATGGTCACCATCTCTGTAGTTACCTGAGAAATTATTTGTGATTTGATTTTTTTCCCCTACAGCTTTGTTCCTTCTGCTATTACCAGTTCAGCAATTCCAGGTGGGTGGCTTTTGAAGTATTCCACCTCACTACCCCGTGGGTTTGCCTTTGGTGAGCTGGAAGTCTGGGGTTGCATCTTGCTTAAGTGTATTCTCATTTTGTACTTTTTTTTCAGTTTAATTCCTGGGCTGATGCTTTTAAATTGCTTATGATAAGTAGCTTTATTGCTAGTACTTAGAACCCTTAGGAAATGACTATTTCTCAGAGATCTTTTCCAGATGAAGCTGGCTTTTGGGTTTTGAGTATGTTTCAAGATCTTATCTCTTCAATTTATTGGGGATGTGAAGTTGCTACCTATTTGGCCCAGCCTCTGGTTCTTTGGTACTGAACTATAGTATTTTTTATGATCCTTAGACCACTTCAGTCTTGAAATACCAGGAAGAACAACTATTCAGAATAATTATGTCACCTTAGTTAAAGTAGTACAGTCAACAATAACAACAGCATCAAACATAGCATAGAAAATGACAAACTGTGGTAACCATTAATTTGCCACCTTTAACCATATGAACTAGAATTGTGGTTATATAACAAAATCTAAAACACCCCAGAAAATTGTATACAGCAAATTGTCTTCAATATGGCAATTTTACCCTCAGGGGCAAAAACTTAAAAATAGTGATGTGGAAAAAATACATTGCTATATTATAGTGTCTGTGTGGACACCAAGTCTTGGAGAGCCTCCCTCTCTGCTGTTCACCACTCCGCCATATTCCCAGAAGCAAAAATTTTTTTCCTTACAAAACTGTAATTCAGGCAATCAAGCTGGTAACAAGAAGAAATAAGATTTGAGGAATACTAAGTTTCAAAGGTGATCTTGGTGATGGATTACTTTTATTTCTTAGTAAGGGAGAAAATTAAAGAAATGGGAATTTTTTTAAACTAAGGAAAAGGAAAAAGAAAGGGAATGAAGAGGTGATTTTTTAAGTTTTGTGATACTAGGGAGCAAACCCAGGGGTTTGCATTTGGCAGCAAAGTGTTCAACTACTGAGCTACATCCTCAGATCCCTTGATTTATTTTCAAAAAAAGAAATACAAAGTATTTTAGCTAGTTTAGATCTTTGTGCAGCATTTGACTTCTACTTCTTAACCACAGAGCCTCTAGTACAACACACTTGTGCCATGTTCTATAAACAGCTTACGATTTGTGTAACTATCTTTTGTGTTGGAAAAGAAACTAGGACTAGACCTTGATAAAGTGAGAAAAAAATAGTTTTCTTGATAAAAAGTACTTTAACAATGCTTTCTAAAAACATTCTTCAACATTCTAATTTTAATGTCCTCTTTCAACACATCTTGATTTCCAAAATACTTCAAAACTGAATTAAAATGGAATAGACAATGAATTTAGTATTTTTCCTCTAGTTTTAACATAACAACTAAAACTGTATAGGTATTATTATTTTAATATGCAGTAAATCAGAAAAGCCAAGATCTTTAGCAGACAGAATACAGATGATAAAGTGTTGAATCAGGTTGTAAACTGTACTCTTTTGAAACCATTTATATATACTAAAAAAGAACTGAAGTGGGGAGAATTAAGCAAAAAAGACAGATTAAACAAAGTTAACGATGAAGAATTATGCACACACACACACCCAACCCCCAAAAAGCTTTGGAATGATTATAAAATCCAAAAATCCTAGCTCATAATTCATGTAAATTTGTTGCTGTGGAACTTATTTCTTCTTCTTTCCATAGATACACTGTTGACACAAAGATAATACTCTTAGTTTACTGACTAAAGGTAAGGAACATTTTAGAAGATCAATTTCCTTTAAAAAAATAAACATCAAGAAGCTGTAAATCTCTTATTGCCCTTGTGTAGTTCTTAGATTTCACCTTAGCTATTTCCAAACCGAAAACCATAAGAGACTGCAGACAGTTGCAACCTAAAGAGTGAAGGAGCTGTCAATTTCTCACCAAATTCTTCTTTTCTGATGCTCTTCTTTATATATTATTAATCTGTATTTATATTTAACTCCAGCTATTAGTCCGCTTCACCTGGCCACAAAGCCATTTGCAAAGAAAAGAACAGGCAGATAAGGGCTGCTCTTCTTAGGCATTTCCATGTGTGATGCAGGTACAATCAACACCATTTGGTTGCTTTGAAAATGACAGAGACTGTTTGGGGTGGACAGCTCGGGGCTGGTTTATATAAGCTTTCCCCTTAAGAAGATGAAACAACAGAGAGAGATTTTTTGAAGTACTTAATTAAAAGCCTCCAGGAATGAGTACAGGAAAATCACACGCCCATAAAAACCTTCCAGTTCCAGACAAGAGGAAATTTTCTCTGCAGCACCCTGTCACTGCTCATTTACTGCATCATTCTGACAATACTGTCTCATATTTCCACAAGGCTTTTACATAATCTCTAAACAGGGACAAAAAGGGTGAGGAACACTGAGAGCAGGGACATAGTTCAGATCTCCCACGCTGTCCTCTACTTCCATTTATCCATTAACAAATGAGGCAGAAAGGTAGTGTTTTAAGATGGCTTTGTCCTGAGTCTGAGATGTTGATAACTTACACAGCAAGAGGAAAGCTGTGAAAACTGCCACTGTCTTCTTAGTCTCCCAAAGGATGGGTGTAATTCAGTCATTATGAAGGTTCTTAAATGTTCCTCCCCAAAACCTTTTTCTATCAGGAAAGCCTGGAATCTGTAGGTAAGAAGGATAATCACATTTAAGATTCAAGCAGAAAATGTTCGAATACTACTATTAAATTTTTTCCCTTTTTTTCTGTTTCTGTCTGCCGGCCTTTTGTTCATTACAGAACCTGCTTTCTGAGGTTTTGCTCAGAAAACCACAGAAAATAAATAAAAACAAATTCCCCCAAAATGGAGAATATTTGCCAACAAATTGGTGACTGTTATCTAAACAAGAAAGGATGAAGATGAATCCCTTACTGGACTTTTATATGAATTATCTGCATTTTGACAGATGCTGGACATAAACTTTGGAGTCTTAAATGATTTTCTTCTATTATAATATAATCATGCCCTTAGATTCTTCTTGTATCTTTTTCTTTCTTTCTTTTTTTTTTTTTGTGGCACCAGGGATGGAACTCATAACCTCGCGCCTACCAGGCAGGTGTTCAAGCCACTGAGCCAAACTCCCGGCCCTAGTTTTTCAAGGCAGAGTTGCACTATGTAGTTCAGGCCGGCTTTGCGCTCACATTGTAGCCCAAGCAGCCCTGGAACTCACAATGCTCCTCCTACCTCAGCCTCCAGAGTGCTGGGATTAAAGGTGTGCACCACCACGCCCAGCTTCTTGTATTTTAAATCCTTGTTTTCCTTTGTGATTTTCTCCCTTTGTATTTAATAAAACAGAAGAAAATAGGTTGCTTGGGCCTAAAAGGGATTCTCTGAGTTTTTTAAAACCAGTTTTGAAATTAAATTTGAAAACCATCTCTCTCCAGCTTTTAAACCACATTTTGTTAAGAAAACAGATACTAACCTGATTACCATCTCTTAAAAAGTATCTCATTTCGATGACCTGTGAGAAACAAAGATTTTAAGGGCTAGTACACTTTTACTTGAAATATGTAACTGACCATAATGGCCACTAATGGGTCTAAAAGGGATATATTCAAAATAAGAATCTTTTAATAGCTGTACATATTTAGTAGTGAGTTAAAACTGGTGCAAAAGAGATCAGGATTGTGGGAATATTTCCATGAAGGCCAATGTTATTCCAAAAAGCATGAATGAGAGATTAAAAAGTAACAAATAAAAACAATAACAGAATAAGAAGATCCCATGTAATTCATATAGTATGGCAGGAAACCTGTCTCTAAGTTTTCCAACAGTCATCCCCAAAAGGCTTTCTTTCCCCCAAAAGGTTCTAAGCAGAATTCATAATATAAGCGAAGCATTTGACTCTTACAATAGCACAGCTCTTCCTTTAAGAGGAGTGGATGTGCTGCAGTGCGCTGCCATATCCCTACAGCAAACAGTGACAAATTCTATATTTCCTTACTGTAGACAAGTGAGGCAAAATCAGAAACAATTATCTTCCTTTTGCATTTCCTCTGTACCCTTAAATCTGTAGTTTTGGAACTGTCTATAATTGTCAATAGGAGAAATAAGTTAAAGCAATGGATACACTGGAAAAATGCTAAAAATATACATTCTAATGGAAGGAGTTTAAGAGCACCAGGTTTTCAGACAATGAAAAACATTTAATAGAAGTGAATTTTATTCTAAGATTTGAGAAACACTGCAATGATTGTAGGCACAGTGCTATTTTTGTCTTACAGAGTTGCTGAGATAAGAAAAGTTAATCAGGTAAGAAAACAGATTAGCTGGAGATAAACTTGAAGGCATTCAAACCCAGAATGATAAAGATAAGAATTCCTCCCAATGAGAGCAAGGCATGTTTTTCCAGGCCTGTACCAGGTTGCTTTCACTGGCATGAAAGCCCAAATATCCATAGCCTTTCTATCTTAGAGTCTACAATTCAGTTAGTTTAAGCCACAAGAGACCCAGGGCAAACTGGCCTCAGAGGTAGAAAAGCTGCTTCCTGATTGGTATACATCTCCAAACACTTGACTCCACAAAAACGACAACAGGAAAATCTTATTCTAGAGCAGAACTACTCCTAACCAAGGCTGTGTGGAGTAGGAATTATACACTTTACACTAACTTGTAGAAGATTTGCTAAACAGAAAACTGGGCAAAAATTAACTGGCGAGGCACCTGGGTTTCAGGCTACCACCTCGGTCCGGAGGGCTAGCCCACCTCCTAGTTCACAGATATTTTGCAAAGATTTAGGTAACAAAGAAGTTATCTTTTTGCTTTTGCTAATAAACTTTACCACCAACCTGTTATCTTACTAAATCTTGCTGCCTTCCTATGACCAGCCAAATTGTTTCTGATTTGAAAAAATAAATAAAGCCCTGCCTGACCACATGGGTTAGGCTAGTCTGTACCTCCTTGTTACTCTAGCACATAACTTACTATATCTTTTTAAATTTCAAAATCAATAATTAAAAAAAGTAAAGAATATACTGTGGAACCTTTCCAGATCAGACACAGATATATAGGATGCTGCCTTAGGGCATAGAATTTTGTAGGGGTAGCGGGTGGCTAAAGATCTAAACCAAATGGAAGTTACCACACTTTAAATTTGAAAGCAATGTGGAGAAAAAAAATCTGATTCTTTATAGTGCTTCCTAATATTTTTCATGCTGTGGTGTCTCAATTTGGACTGCAACGATGGCACACTTAGAAAAAGCTAATATGTACCTAGACTGTGAGGTAAATGACCCTGGCTCTCCTTGTGCAGGGACTCTCGCTGCTCTGAGAACAGAAGGAATCATATCTGGGTACACCTGTACCCTGCTTGTCAGTTAAAAAGTTCTGCAGCAAGGCAAAAATTTCCTACTGGGCTAATATTAAACAGGGAGGGAACTGGGGTTTATTTTATATGTTGATACATTGAACAAAAGGGCCAAATATTAGATCTATAAATTGTTAAAAGAAAAATGGTCCATAAAGAATAGCTATAAGAAGGGAAACGTTTTTCTTAGCTTATGTTTAAAAAGAAAAATACAGAAATTAATCTTCTTCAATAATACATACAGAGAAACATCTGATTTTAGTTTATTATGGTATGGAATGGCAACATTGGGTGAATAACTGAAACTTGGTCAATACTACGTGCAGTGCAGTTGTATGGTCTTGTGCAAGAAACACAAAAGGTGCTCTAAGTTACAGTGTCCTGAGTCCTTCTACGTTTTCATTCTAGGTCAGTGACAATAAGATGATGCAAACAGAGTCAATAAAGGGAATGCAAAAATTTCTGATAGGGAAACATTAGAGAATCAGGAAGATGACAAGACCTTACGAAGAAACAGCATTGTTTATATGGAGATATCAATAGCTGACAGAACAAAAAGAACTAAGGCTTTAACTATATCTTTTCCAGTTCAGTGCCTTTTGGAGGTTGGAGGCTATGAATAAGTACTCAGAGAGCTAGAAAATAGGTAAATATAAATTGTTTTAAGGAGAGGAATTAGGTATCCTTTAAAAACTCAGACTTAAATCCAATATATTTCACCCTATGCTTAAAAGACGGGATGAAATAAATACATCAGCAAGCCTTGAGCAATTATCTTAACAGATAAGAGATCAAAACAGTTACTATGCAGGTTGTGAAGTTTTGGATGAAAAATAAAAGGACAGCATTCTACAAAGAGCTTAAACCTTCATAATATATAAATTAAATTTAAAAATAACTTAATTGAAGTCATTACCTTGTCAAAAAACCTACTGAGCTTGACAGCATTGGAAGAACCTGCAGCTAAGTACCGTGGATTTGTGCAATCCTAGAAAACATAAGATCCATAAATAAAAGTTAGGACCAAAGTTCTTAGGTATAACTGTTCTTTGTGCACAACTCTGAACAATTCACAGTGATATATGCGCATCCCTGTTTATAGCAGTACAATTTGTAATAGCCAAATCCTGGAAACAACCCAAATGCCCTTCAAATGAGGAATGGATAAAAAAGATGTGGTATTTTTATACAACAGAGTACTACTCAGCTATAAAGAAGGATCACACTGAGGCTATTATAGGTAAATGGACATGACTTGAGACCATACTCATAAGTGAAATAAATCAAACTCACATGTGTAAATACTGTATTGTCTCCCTAGTGTAAGAAACTTAAAGAGTAAGTAAGATACAAAATCTTCAATAAATATTGTGTAAGGGTAAGAAACTGCTCAAAGGGGAAAAGTAACTGGGATAGGGATAAGGAGGAAAGAAGGAAGGGAAAAGGAAAAAGACATAAATTTGTATATATATACATAAGATAGCTAAGATGACTATACTACTAATTCTATTAGTTCTTGGAAAAAAATTTAATACCATATGATTAGATCAATTTTGCATGTCTATATCTGGTAACCTAAGCAACCCTTTTGAAGATAACCATATGCAATATAGCAATCATTGTTAAATTCCTATCATCTTGTTTTGAAAGCCTATATTGTTATTGTTTTGGGTTTGTCGTTGTTTGTTTGTCTCTTTTGCTTTTTGTTTTTTTCTTTTTTTCCTCTTTTAAATAAAAAAAGCCAATTAAGTACTCTCATAAGACACTCAAATAATTTCCTAAAATTATGATGCAGAGAACCAACAGAAAAGTACCAGAGGAAGATAAGACCACTTATTCTTGTCATCTATGCAATTTTAAAGTACAGTGAGTCAGTGTACTCCTTATGAAATAATTCATAAAAGAAGACATAATTGCTAGTAGTTTACTTATCACAAAATATAAGTCCTAATCAGGCAACCTATTTACATACCTTTCCAAACCAGAAACAAAGCCAATACAAACACTTCATTTTTTAGTCAAATAATAAAAATAATTTTAAAATTTTTAAAAATAATTTTAAAAATAAAACACTTCATTATTTACTCAAATAATTCAGTACTATGCAATTCATATAACAGTAAGCAGCAAAGAGGAGCAAAAAACAAAGAGAACAGATGCCAAGCATTTCTCTTTTATAAATCACAAGAATCTACTGTTTTGCATAATAATAAACAACAGGTATAGTACTATTATTTAATATAGTAATACCACTTAAATTGAAAAAAGATGGGGCCCAGAAGAGAGAAAGACAGACTGGAACATTAAAACATCAAAATAACTTGTAAAAATCTTAAAAAGGTTTACTGTCCTTCTCCTGGAATTCCAGTGTTGCACCGTCTCTGCTTGTCTTTCACTTGCCATCTCAAGAGACAGAGTGTGCAATGATATTTATCTCAAATACTACCTTAGAGTAGACTTCGAGGATGTCATGAAGCTCCTTTCCAAGAATATTTATCTTTTACCTACAGACCCTCTGTGTCCCTTGAGATATTGTTGTACTTATTCTGTTCTGTTATCTCTAAGCCTATGTGATTCCTTTCCAATGAATTTAATAATAACTGCCCATTTTATCCATATTAAAAATTTCAAGGATCACATTGCAAGTTTTGGCCAGAAACTAAGACATTCTCCAAAACCATACATACAGAGTGAGTGGCCACACAGAGAGACTATGCTAAATTTTTCAAAGGTAACAAAGTACTAGCAAAATCAGTAGTCTTTGAAGCCAGCAAGCTCTGTATTTGAGGATCTGTACCAACATTTCTAGACTGTGTAACACTGCTTATGTTATTAAATTGGGATCACTCACTTATGAAACAGGTAGAATAATATCCCATAGAATTTTTGTGAAGATTAAATGAGATAATGCATGTCAGGTACTGGAATATTAGTTCCATTCTCCATTCTAACAAAATACTATCACAAAAGTACCTAACACAATAAAGATAATTCTATATATGGGTCAAGTACATGGAAACACCACTATGTATACTGTTATTTTTGAAATAATGTCTGAACACCTTTGTATAGTAGTTGGGGCATATAAGCAACAAACCTTAGACTGCATTAGATATGTTCTACAAAATGGATATTAACTACTTAGAATGTCAGAGATGATTCTAAATAGATAAATTGCTAAATACAAAAACTAAATCAACAGCACCCCCTTCCACGCCCTCCAAAACCCCCACTTAATGCTAGGGCTTTACAATTTCAAACTGACCTATGTATCTAAAGCTCTTTTGGCTATGAAAATTTTAGAGTTGAAAGAGCCATCTGTCATTGATCACAAAGGCTGAAAGCTAGTATCTCTAATAGCCTGTCTGAGCTTAAGGAAGAACCATTAAGTAGGGAAAATACTTCAACTACCAATACTTTGAGTAAACACACCACAGACACAACTTTTACTAAACATAATAAGCCTGATAGTATTTTTAAGAAGTAATTTTTCACCTACTTACAATTAGAACAATTTTACATTTACTCAGGCAGAATAATTTTGTTTCCATCTTTTGTTTGTTTTTTGACACAGGGTTTGCAATGAGTCCAGGTTAGCCTTGAACTCAACATGTGGCCCAGGCTGGCCTTGAACTCACGGCAATTCTCCTGCTTTAGTGTCCTGAGTGCTAGGATTACAGGCGTGTATCACCATGTCCGTTGAGATAGGGTACTGCTAAACTGCAGAGGCTAGCCTTGAAGTTGCAATCTCCTGCCTCAACCTCAACCTCCTGAGTACCTAGGATTACAGGCACATGCCTCCACATCCATGCTTTATTAGTTTTTAATTTGAGATTTTATATTTCCTTGCTGAGTCTTTTTGACTTTGGTCTCCCTTTGAAACTTTCCTGTATTTAATTTTCCTCATTTTTTCTTCCCTGTATCCTCATGAGCCTCTCCTATCATTTCTGCTGTGTTCTTGAAGCTGTCTACTGACAGAAGCACAAGCATGCTGTAAACTCTTTGGAAACTTCGCGTGCAAAGTTCTACTATTTACATACCTTTACATCTTGATAACAAATAAAAGTTGGTTGCCACAGAAACCCACAGGCACTAAAAACACATGCATTTAGAAATATATTAAAAGTTGGGACAAATTAAGTGTATGCAATAGTAAATTTCCCTTTGTAAATAATGCACAAAGTTAACCCCAGAACTTCTTCAACAGGAATATTATTTATTTATATAGCAATAATTCTTGGAAATATTATGGTCCAATGCTGACTCCCTGGGTATTTATAATGAATATGCCACAGTAGCTATATAGAAAAATAAGGCAGCTTCTGTTACAAAGCAAACTGTAAAAATGAATGAAATGGCAGTTAAGAACAGACTCAGTCATGTGTGTATAGGTGGAGTTCAACCAAGCAGCATTTACAAATGCTGATTCACAGAGCAAGAACATCAAAACTACCTGACTTACTTGTTAAAATTACAGAGCTTGGGCTAGGGGTGTAGCTTAGAGGTAAAGTGTGTGTTTAGCACATGCACGGCTCTGGTTTTGATTGGCAGAATCACTTAAAACAAAATTATAAAACCTGTGTCAGACTTTATGAATAAAAAGCTCCAGCTGTGGGGGTAGTTATTAAAATTTTTTCACAAGTACTCCTGGCAATACACAGTATACATATATTGGGTAACTGTTAGTCTAGATGAGTGGTGGTGAACCTATGGCATGCGTGCTGCAGCGGGCTCTTTGTATCATTGAAAGCGCTAAAAGGTTCACCATCACTGGTCTAGATGATTTCCAAGAGTTCTTTCAGTTCCCAAAATTTTACTGTTAGGCAAAAGGTTAGTTAATGGGAAATAGAGTGCTTTATTTGACCTGTGTAATTTTGGCCTTGGTATCTCTCTGTTTCTTGTATTCAACTTTACAATGGGGATAGTACTAGTACCTACCTTTCAGGGTTGATGTGAAGATAATGCACGATGACATAATGTACACAAAGTACTGGAACCATGTTTGATACATAAGTCCTCAATCAATACTGGACATTAGTATTACTAAACCTTCCCCACAACACACTTGGAACACAATGCACTGAATACGTAACAGAAATCCAACCGTGAATAATGACATGTAACCATGACTGAAGTTGCTAACTGAGATCCTTCTCTGGGTAGTGCTAACTGGCTTATATGAGAACTACTTTTTAGCCTTCTTAGCCTCGAGTCTAATTAAACTAGTCATCTCAGGAAGGGACTCAATCCTGTCCATATCCATAAGTGTATATACATTAGCTTTTATGATGCATTCCTACTTTACAGTTTGTAATTTTTTCATGTGTCTGTTTGGTTACTCTTTAAGGTTAATTCTGTTACTTAAGCAGCTCAAAGATCCTTTTATGAAGCAAAAAATAATCAAATATAATGTCATCTTAATCAACTTAAGTATTTTGACTTTGGTGTTATTTAAAATTCTTTTCAAGAGGAAGTTTGAACGTTCCAATATATCCGCATACAAGGCCAAAGTGACTGTGTCTGAGAGTCTATGTACATTGACTGAAGTGGACATCGTGGACTAGAACCCCAGTATCTTGACTTTGAATACAAAGCTTCGTTCAATATAAATCTTTGGTTATGCTTTTACCTGAAAATAATCAAACATATATTAGTGAAAATACACACCAAATTAATCTCTTCTGCATTGAAATCCTCAGCCAGGAAAGCAGTTCTAGTTAAAACTTCATGGCGCTTGGTTTCATGAATCTGGTCCAGTTTAGTCCCTATTACCAACAGTGGGATTTGGTTATCAGCAAACTTTTCCTGATCATAATCCCTGCAGTAAATAATAACGAAGAGGTGAATACAATTTACCTTTCCAATGAGATGTATAGTACTTACATGCAAGTAGCTTACACTGTTTTACTGATGATTGATTCTTGCTCACTCATCACGTATAAATTCATTTTTCTCTCAATTTCTTCCACCTACTTGTTCTTTTATCAACCCACTGTAACATCTATTGAGTTCTAACTGTTCACCTATTTAAAATTTGTTCTCATGTGTCTTTCTAACAGACTATTTGACAACAGAGAGCCCAACAAGTACACCAATATCACGTGTCCCAGCTTTCCCCAAAGTTCTGCCCTGAAGGCTAACCGCTCAGAAATTTTTCAGTGTAGAAACAGAGGACAGATTGAAACCTCAGAGTAGAGAAAGCTTGGGAACCTAGTATGGCACTCAGGCCTCCTTTCAGAGAGGAATAGCAAGTTTCTGGATGCCTTTGGGGGCTTATAAGTTCCATATCATACACATTTCTGTCTAGAAGTTTAAAAAACAGATCATTTCAGGAAAAGAATATATAGGAATGGTAAGAATTAGAATAAGTTGAATATGGGGTACTAAAACCTGGAGGAACATATATTAAACAAATGGAAATGAAAGGACACAGCTGAAATATAAAATGAATAGTTAAAGGAAAGGCCTTAGTACCATGTTTGTCCTAACATGAGAATCATGGAGACAGAGGAAAGATAATTAGAATTATTTAGGGTCAATTCCTTGGGTCACTGGCTATTACAATCTTTTTTTTTTTTTCTTTTCTGTATTTACCTAAAGGTCAGAGTGATGACATAAATAATATTTATTATTGAAACAAACATAAAGTTCATTATTATTGAATTAATTTAAATTCCATTCACATATTGGATTTAGATTCACAGATTTGGATTTCTGACATATTATGAACTCACTTTACAACAGTCAGCAAAATCTGCTTTTGAACAAGTTATGACAATAAATCAATATGGCATACTATAGTAATACAACCCAGTTGGGCATAGTTTTTCTTTTGTCTTTCACATTACTTTACTTTCTTTTTGAGTAATCAAATTTGGGGCAAGGACACTGGTAGGCAATGTTACTAGGTCTTTATGTCCTTCACAATAATTTTAGAGCTTTAGCTTCTATTCAGTCTTAAAACACAATTATTTTTAATTATGTAATCTCCTGTCTCATACATATCATTACGTTTACTGCATCAAAGCCCATAATAGCTCATGATCAAGACTTTTGATGTTTCTTACCAATATCGACACTATTAGAAGATATAGTGCAAAAGTGAAATTTGATTTAGAGAATGACCCTTTCAGATTATACTCCTTTAAAATTGTTTCTTTCTCTTATATTCATCAATTCAACCCCATGGAAATTTTTGTATATTTTCTATCAAATAGCCTCTTTGATGTGAACACAAGTCTTGTATACTCTCTTGCACATTAATACACATAAAGCATACACATAGTCTGTTCTGTTTTTAGCTTTCCTTTCTTCTCACTTCTTTTCATAAAGTCTTGAAATTTGATCTTAAAATCTTTTTTTTAAACCACTAAGTGAAAAACTAATGGAGAATTTTATCCTGCATGAATAAGGCTGATAACTTCTTAAAATTATAATAAGACAGACAACGAAGTGTCATGTTATATGAACAGTGTCATTTCTGGAAAACAAAAGCAAAAATACCCTGCAATTTTTAGACCATTATATTTAACTACCATTCAGAGAAAATGTAAGATTCAGGAAACAAGTTTAAAATACACTGCAGGAATATATAATATATAACTCCAAGCCCAGGAAAATATAATGAGCGCAACCTTTTTAGATCTCATTTTGAACATATCAAATACATTCCGTGAAAAAATTGGGGAAGTTAACCCATTTATGCTGAACACTGACGTTTTTGGAATTCTTGCATGAAATTCATACATATTACCTAGAAAAATTCAAGGAACAAGAATGTGAAGAGAATGCATTTCATTATGCCCCTTGTTATGGGTGTTTCAAAAATAGATCACTATGCATTGAAGGGTCAACATAACATTTGATTATTAGAGAATTACTGTCAAATTTTCAAGAGTGATAATCATGTTGGACATATAAAAAAAAGTCCTTGTTCTTTACAGTTACACATTAAAGTATATATGAATGACATGATACGATGTCTAACATTTGATGTCTAACATATGATGTCAAAATAATCCATTTAGGGGTGAGAGAAAGTGGGGAGTGCATGGAGATCTGGATGAAACAAGACTGGCTGTATGTCGATAATTGTTGAAGCTGGGTGACCAGTACACAGAAGTTCATTTTCTATTCTTTATACTTACGTATGTTCAGACATATAACACATTAAAAAAAAGTAACATAAAATTTAGTTAAATTTTTAAAAATGGTTCAAAACTTAGCTGATATAAAAGATACATGCTAAGCAGTCTTTTTTTTATCCTGGTTCCCATCCACTTATTTCTCCTGACCCCTAGTAGGAAAACCACTTTTATTACCAGTCTTTCATTTATCCTTTTACTGATTTTTTTTTTTTTTTTTTGCGGCACCGGGGATTGAACTCACAACCTCACGCCTGCCAGGGCAGGCGCTTAAGGCACTGAGCCAAACTCCCGGCCCTGGTTTTTTTAGGCAGGGTCGCACTATGTAGCTCAGGCTGGCCTTGCGCTCGCGTTGTAGCCCAAGCCGGCCTCGAACTCACAACGCTCCACCTACCTCAGCCTCCCGAGTGCTGGGATTAAAGGCGTGCGCCACCACGCCCGGCTCTTTTACTGATTTTTTATACAAATATAAGTACATATTCTTGTTTCTCCTATTTCTTATATAATAAGGGCTATATATTTCTGTATCTTATTTTTAAAATTTTTAGTTAGCAGTACCTATTTGTTATACAAAATAATGATTTTCCTTTTGGCATATTTACATATATATAAAATACTTGCATCACTCCCCTCTTCGTACTCCCTTGACCTTTCCTCCTGATGCCTCCATCCCCTTCCTCTTCTCTAACAGTCTGTTCTGCCTTCTATCATCTGTCTACTGTCTGTCTATTAGATTCAACATATGAGAGAAAACATGTGATACTTGTCTATCTCAGTCTGGCTTATTTCTAACTATTTTCCTGCAAATGATATAATTTCTTTTTTTTAATGCTGAATAATATCCCACTATGAACTTTGAATATTTAAACCTAACAATATACCCTTAGTAGATTTCTGTATTTTACAACACACAGAGAGTTTCCAAGCAACTGGATAGTACTCCAGTATGTAGACATGCCATTATTTAGAGAACCTTCTGTTGGTAGCTGCTAGCCTTGTTGCTAATCTCTTTCTGCTATCATGCACCACTGCAGCACCAGTGCATTCTGTTGTCTTGTGTATCTGTAAGTTCTCTGTAGGAGTAAAATGAAGCTAACAGGGTCAAAATGCAAAAGTATCTCTAGGTTTTACTGCCACCCTGAATTTCCAGACACCAATGCAAATTTCTTCCTGGTACGAATATACTGCCTTCTGCTCTTAAATTTAAAAAGGAAGCTGGGCGTGGTGGTGCCAGCCTTTAATCCCAGCACTCGGGAGGCTGAGGTAGGAGGAGCGTTGTGAGTTCGAGGCTGGCTTGGGCTACAATGCGAGCGCAAGGCTGGCCTGAGCTACACAGTGCGACCCTGCCTCAAAAAACTAGGGCTGAGGGTTTGGCTCAGTGGCTTACGCGCCTGTCAGGCAGGCACGAGGTTGTGAGTTCAATCCCCAGTGCCGCAAAAAAAAAAAATTTAAAAAGAAATTTCCTGAGTCACCTATAAAAAAATCAATGAAACCAAAATCTTCTTGGAAGAGATCAATAAATTGATAAACCACTATAACTTGGACAAAGAAAAAAAAGGAAAAAACCAAAATCAGGAATGAAAAAAGGTGTAATACTATAGATATCAAAAGGATAACAAGCAAATACTATGCACAAGTCTATTTACATAAATTTAACAACTTAGATGAATTAGTCAAAGAACAAAAATTACCAAAACTTACCTTAGATGAAATGGACAGTCCTATAATTATTAATAAAATTGAATTTAAAGTTATAAACGTTTCAAATAAGAAATATGCAGGCCCAAACGGCCTCATTAGTAAATTATTCCAAACACACAAAGAACATCAAATATACATAATCTCTTCTAGAAAACAAGAAGAGTATGAGATACTGCCAAGTTATTCTATGAGGTAAATATTACCTTCGAATTAAAACACTTGCAGGACATTATAAGAATCAAAAACTACAACCAATATTTTGCAAGAACACAGAAAAAAAATCCTCAGGGAAATATGAGTAAATTAAACCCAGCAAAAAATGATCATAGCATGGAAAAATGGTTCAATATTTGAAAGTCTGTCAATGTGGGGTCACTGATCCCTTTTGTCAGAGTGTGACCCTGCTTAAACTAGCCCTTTCCGATTTTTCTTGCTGTTCTTTGTTCTTGGCTGGCCTGGTCTTTGTCAGCTCTTTAAGTTAGAGTCTTTCATCTTTTCTCTTTTTATATTTTAGCTTTCTTTATGGAAAAAAATAAAGCAAAATTTCAAAACAAAATAATAGGAGAATAACAACACTTAATACATTGCATATTGTTATCTTCAAAGCAGTTACTCAGCATACAAGATATCAGCATGGTGTTCATTACTGCTTTTTCCTGTAAATATGTGCTTTAGTTTTAATTTCCATTATTACAAAAAGCAAGGACCATGTTAGCCAGTGACAAATTTTGGTGTCCAATGTGAGGCTATTCCAAACTGCTGCAAGATTTGCCCGGATCTCATTAAATTAACTGAGTGGTCAGATACTGGACATACTGGATTATAAGAGGAGCACATGAAGAAATACAAGAGAAAATCTGTATAATCTCAAATTAGGCAAAGAGTTTTAGACATGATATCAAAAGCATAATTGAGAAAAAAATTTAGACTTCATCAAAATAAAAACTATTACTTTGTGAAAGATACTGCCAAAAAGACAATGAAGAGACTAAGAGAAAAGATAGTTGCAACTGAAACATTTTACAAAGTGTTATTTCATAAAGTATATTGTATGATTGCTATAAGATTTCAAAACAACTGTAAAGTAATTCTAGGCTTACCCATTCATCACCAAGACTCCTGTTGGTACAGAATCCCTGTTGAGAACTTCCAGTGACCAACGATACAAGTTTTGAGATGATTTTTTATTTGTTAAGTCATGGACTAAAATTATACCTAAAATAATCAGAGAAAATACCGTCAGTACTATAGCAACTCCTCTTCATTTCACAAGTGGCAAAGTGAAGCTCTGTACAAATATTAGGGGGCTTAATGAATCTAGTATTCTATTACGACTGACAAGCTCAATTATTTTAGGTTTTTTCTACAAATACTTAACTAACTATGGAATTAACTATAAAACTTTGTCAGTTATATAACTTTAAAAATTGTGTAAAGGCTGACAAAATGTCATTAAATATTTAGATATTATTTTTTACTTCATTCAGTACTACTGGAGTGCCTACTTCATGCCCGGTCCTACTTAAATAAACACTTTATCAACCAAGAGCATCAAAACTACTTCAATATAACAACATAGTCATTCAAAAAGTTAAGTTGTTTCTACACCATACATAGCATGCCACACACATCAATGCAAATATTACTTATACTCACTAAAAATGACACTAATAAAAATTTATTAAAATGACACTGATGTGGCTATAGCTCAGTAATAGAGCACCTGCCTAGCATGTCTAAGACCCTGGGTTCTGTCTCTGTCACCAAAAATAAACAAATAAAGACAAACAAAAAAAAGGTTAAAATGTCATTGACTTAATTTGTACAAATGCTATTCTTTAGTAGGGATAAAATATTCTCTTGAAGATGACTTGGGCCTGAAAAACTCAGTTCAATGTACTTCTCTTTGAATTAACGGCTAACTATATAACCTTGTTACTTACAAAGAGATTTATATAATAGAGCAAAAGAAACATGGCATTAGAAGGAAAGAGGAAATATGAATAGTACAAAATAAAATTTTTTGAGTGCTTGAGAAAAATAACAAAATGTAATGAGGCTCAATATTCTAGACAAAGCAGATAAATCATTACAATAAAAGACATAAAAGAATAAAGCTTTTATAAATGCCTAGAACTTCTCCTAAAGAATTTACAAGAATTGATTTTACTATGTGTGATGGTATAAACAGCTACTTTGAAGAAAACGAGACATTATGATAGACATTGCTATTTTCTTATCATCTTGTTTTGAAGTCCAAGAATGCTTTTATTCTTTGTTTTGATTGGTTTTAGTCTGTTTTCTATTATTTGATTTCAATATGTTTGAAGGTATGGACAGCTATTTTGAGGAAAACAAGAGACATTATGGTAGCTATTGTTGGTTTCCTATTGTCTGGTTTTGAAGACCCAAAATGCTTTCACTCTTTTGTTTTGATTAGTTTTACTATTTTGTTTTGTTTGAATTTATTGTGTCTGAAGGTATCGACAACTATTTCAAAGAAAACAAGAGTCATTATGGCAGCTACTGTTGATTTCCTGGTGTCTGATTTTGATGTCCTGTGTTGCTTGCATTGTTCTGTTCTGATCTGCTTTGTTTTGATTTGTTTTGTTTTATTCTCTTAAAAAAAAGAAGAGTAAAGTTTTTCATGCCTAGAATTTAGAGTATTATTTTATGGTCAAAAGACTACAGGTTTCTAACTCCCAACCCTTTCATATTATCCTGATTCTGCTGTGAAAAGAGAACATGAAGCTGGGCGTGGTGGCACACGTCTTTAATCCCAGCACTCGGGAGGCTGAGGTAGGAGGAGCGTTGTGAGTTCGAGGCCAGCTTGGGCTACAACGCGAGCACAAGGCTGGCCTGAGCTACATAGTGCCCTGCCTCAAAAAACCAGGGCTGGGAGTTTGGCTCGGTGGCTTAAGCGCCTGCCCTGGCAGGTGCGAGGTTGTGAGTTCAATCCCCGGTGCCGCAAAAAAAAAAAAAAAAAAAACCCCAAAAAACATGAAATTATGACTCCTCAATCTTGAAATGTGAGATATGAGTATCTTTAAAAGAAAGGCAGAAAAGGTAGAATTACTTGAAATCTCTAGTTTTTACAGCCATCTGTATTATTAAGATGCTTGTGCAAACTATACTGTAGTTGACTTGTTCCAAGGAGCTCAGATAAACCAGGATCTTTCCTGGTATTTGGAAGAACAGACTGGCACCTGTCCCCACATACAACTACACTAATTCTTCTTTCTTCAATAAGGGAGTCTCATAGGCATCAAAAGTATAGATTAAAAAAAGAATAAAGACTGACCGTTAAAGGAAATACGTAGTATTTTGCAAGTACTTATATGCTTTACATCGATTATCTAATTTAATTTTCAGAACAGTCTTGTAAGGCTAAGAATTGCTACCTTCTTTCTGCACATAAGGAATTAAGGCTTAGAGAGGTTAACTAACATGCCGAGGTCACATGGTAGGTAGGATAGCTAGAATTTGCACTCAGGTATTCTGACAAACAGGAGGAAAGCAGAATATCTCATTTTAGGGCAAATATTTTCTCCTCTATTTTCTAGGTGTAAATATTACAAAAATACGAGGAAGACTTTCAGTTGTAGGAGTAAAAGAATTATAAACACTACTCGATAATAGGCTTTTAGATAAACAAGAAAAATTTATTCTTTTAAGGATCTCCATATAAGGCTTTTGAACTTTAAAGATAATATAAGCAACTTTTCCTAATTCTTCCTTTTTCATTTGGTCTCAGAGTTCTTGCTTGGTAGAACATAAGCTGGAGGAGGGCCCAGGTGAAGAGTCAGAGTGACAGCTGAATAGAATATGGTATGTTTTAATTTTAAGGGAGGGAAGCAGAGGCATTTTATGCAGTAAGTCCCTGACTTACAAATGATTTCCCTTCTGAAAGAACGTTTGTAAGTCAGATTCAGCGCAAGTCTCACATAGTGAGCCTTCTACTGTATTTTCACTTTTGTTTCCATGGTATTCGTCTGCACTCCTCTCCACATCACCACTGCTTCTCCTCTTGCTTCTGGACATCCTGGGCTCTGACTGAGCACTGCAGTACTGTACACTACTGCACTGCACAATAAGCATGCAGCAGCACAACTATGCAATGTCTGGCAGACACGTGAGCTACTTCTGTGACTGGTTCCCATCTATGAATGTTCGTAATGTGAGGTCTATTTGTATCTGTGAAAGCTCACAACTTGAATGTTTGTAAGTTGGGGACTTACTATAGTTTCCTGCTGAGATTACTAGCCTAGCTCAAGAGAATGGGAAGTAGGATACTGAGGGGAAAAAAGTTATTTCTAAGAATAAAGACTAAATTTGAATGCTGTTTACCTATTATGCTGTTTCTTAGGATAGTAGATAAAGAATCTAGAGTGTTTCTACCAAGGAGAAAGTTTTAGAGCTAGGGTGAAAGAAGAAAGAAATAGGTTTTTCAATAAACAACATGAATTTTTTTTTTTTAGCTTTAAGAATCAGGAATATATTTTGGCCTTCCTAGCAAAATTAAAATAGGATATGTATAATTTTTCCAGTGGTTTAATGGAGAATACAAATCACTAAAGAATAGTAAGAATAGAAGAGATAAATAAACATGGGGAACAATGAATGGCCTTCTTATAGGTCTGCAATTCAGAATTTTATAATTGATAGAATTTAGATGGTCTTTATCTGTACTATTTACTTCTAATTTTTATCTTGTTTCTGCTCAAAAAGTTTGGATATATACAGCATACTGTTTGTGTTGTATTTTTGAGACATAGTCTCACTATGTATTCCAGGGTGGTCTTGAACTCTCTATGTAGCCAAGGCTGACCTCAAACTTGCAGTGATTCTTCTGCTGGTCTCCTTCCTGAGTGTTGGCCCAGGATATACATACGGTTATACAACCAAATTTTCCTGTGCCAGAGAATATTGATAATTGCTTTGACATATCACTTGCCAGATACACAAGTTAATCACCTGATTCGAAGTTTGAAACAGTTTTCAAGCCATTAACTCATACTATACCAGTATAATCTTACTTTTTCTTCATTTATATACACAGTCATATCTTGGTTGATGAACACGTTACCTCAGAAACAATTTGCTTTGTAAACAGAAGCATTTGGCAAAATTTTAATTCTGTTAGCAAACTGCATCAGGACAAACACGACCATTGCCATCTTCCCCACATGAACACACATGTGGCCATCTTCTTCAGAATCATGAAATGAATTAAGTTCATGAACCACTGTTTCCTATTATTACATTCCTTTATTGGGTGCCTTCTTGCATATCAATGGTATATATTATCATCATTTAACTGTTTTGTTTCATTTAGGAATGTTTTTGTTTTGTCAACCTGACTATGACACTTTCAGACAGAATTTGGACTGATATATGGGTCTGAACTAATACAACTCATCATATACTCTATAGTATGTATCTAAAATGCTATCTACTTATTTTTGCAGTATTCACAACATCTTGTGATACAGGAAAGACATTAAAAGAGAAATATAAGGGATTGGATATGCCTGGCAAGTGCGAGGTCCTGAGTTCAATTCCCAGTATCAAAAAAAGAAAAAAAAAAAAGAAAGAAAGAAATATAAGGAAGATAGGTATTGAATAAATGAAGTGCTTACCTAATATTAAATGAGATACAAGCATAACATAAATAAGGTACAATAGTACACACTTACCAGGCTAAGCATTTACCAGGAGGGAAGGAAATGCCAAATCTTTTGGAATATTAATCAAAGATAAGTAAAAAAATTATATCTCATAATAAAAATTTTAAAAAATGATCATAAGAAGCAACTATGGCCAAATCACAAAGATGAGCAAAATTACAAAGATTCCTTTGACAAGGAATAAGCACTCATGAATTGCAATTATTGCCCTCTACTACACACCGCCATCTGGAAGTATGCTTCAAGTTCTTGAACATTTATTACTTGATAAAATTTCTCCATCTCTATACACATCCTTAAGCAGCTTTTTACAATTACACTGGACTCTAAGGGGCAGATGAAAAAATCTCTCTCCGAACATCTGCCTTAACAGTAAGAGTGGAGAAACAATATTCCTAGTGTTTTTAAAGTTCCATGTTTTATGTCAAGTATACTCAAGATATAATTCTGTTTCTCAATAGTTTATAATAATAATGTAGAAAATATAAATAATATAAATAGATTTAGATGAAGATTTTTACTATTCTGAATCATATAGCTAGAATCTCAAAACATAAATTGGAATGATATGTAGATTTAAATCAAGTTATAGTACATTACATCATTAAGAAATTAAGATTATATGACATGTCACACACACCATATCAGATGATCCATACTTCTAGACCATAAAAATTTGGTTTAAATAAAAATTGGCTTACCATTTACAGAGTTGTAAAATACCGTTCTTGTGCTTTTCACACTGCTGGCACTGCCCACAGAGCCTCCAACATCCCATAATTCTATATAATAAGTCTTTTCTTCAGGGGTTCCTTCTTTGTAGTCATGAATCTAACAAACCAATAAATTAAAATAATTATTATAGCCATTAAAACTCAAAAGGCCTCTGATTCAGTTTAAAGCACTGGGCATTGCATATTGGCATCTTACACTATGGGCTCTTATCATCACCTTCTCTCCTTTCAAGTTTATTCTCTTAATACCCTAACTCTAATAACCCTAAAACACCCTGTAGTTAATGGATCCAACCAACTTGTACCATTTTTCCCTCCAATGAAAGCCTCATTCTTTCGTAACTATGCGTGAATTTCATGGTTCATCCTTACCATCCCTTCTTTGTGCCCCTCTCACATTGTTTTTATTTGCCAAAATTTTAACCCTGGTTATATCCACCTTTCCCCCATTCCATGTCTATGAACCAGTTATTGAATGTAGATCTCAGAAAAATACATTCGATGCAACTGAATTCACTGTAAATTCAAATGTGCCTTTGGAGCTGTCTTTCCATCAATTCTATACAAAATTTTAGCAGTTGGGGACCATTTTAGATATGAGAAATTAATCCTGTACACTGCAATAAAAGGTACCACTATTTTGCTATATGGCACAGATAACTGATAACATGTGATTAGGATAAGTCATCAATAAAAAGTTATATCCCATGCATTTTGTTTAATAAAATGGGGAATATAAACATATTTTAGCAAGATTTTTAATCATAACAATTCAAACAAATAACACACAATGCTACAAAGCATATATTATCTGTTGTTAAGAGAAAGCTCAGCCATTCCTATAAACTTTTTCTGAATCTGCATTCCTTCCTACCCAAAACAAACTAGGGCTGAGTGCTTCCATAACATCCTATATCCCTCTATCTTTTCACTGACCAAACTGTCTTACTTATCTACTGATACCTTTTTTATTAAACTGAGAGTTGGGACAACATATTATTTACCCTTGTAAACCTGGAAAGCAGCATAATTAAATCCAGGATCTTCATACTAAGCTACATTCCCAATTCTGGTTTTTAGTTATTTTGAGACAGTGTTTCATTATGTGGCTAAATTGTTGAGCTGAGGTTGGACCTGTGATTCTCCTGCCTCAGTCATCCAGAGTCCTGGGATTACAGGCTTGTGCCACCATGCAAGGCTAGGTGCACACCTTCCTAGGGTCATTTACCAAGTCTTTTAGCCAGTACCCTTTGAGATGTCCACACTCCCAAGCTGCACTGACTCACTCGTCTGTACTCTCCATCACAAAATATCTTCCCTAACCCAATCTTTTCATGTCTTCCTCTAGAGCTGGAAGAAAAGATGTTCTCCTTTTCTAATTTGTTCAATTAATACTGGCTAAATGTATTTATTTTTATTCGTACAGTATTTGTTTACAGTACATAATGTTTACATTCATCATGGGAAGTTTGGTACATGTACAAAACATATCTTAATTCTAAGTTTAATTTAATTCATATGGAAAGAGTTCTAAAAACTTAAAACCAGTAGCTTACAGTTTGTTGCTATGACATTATGTCTTTTACATGGGTGAGTAATCTCTAAGGGAAAGCTTCAAATCATAAAAAGCATTGCTCTTGACAGTAAATGGCACCCTGGTGCTAAACTAACTGCCCCAGTCATCAAGACTGATACTTAAAGCCACTAAAGACCTTACAGTCAACAGGGCAGGATTTTCTCAACAGGAAGTAATAATGGGCTGATCACCAAATGGAAAGAGCCACACACTCTACAGTGCTGCTGCCACTTTGGAACTTTCTCATTTATTCACCTCTGGGTTGTTCATTGTCACCAAATGAAGACCACATACAAATGGTTTTGTTTCATTTGAAGAGTTTATTAACTTTTAAGAAGTAGAATACAAATTTAGTAAGGAAAATGATACACGAAGAAATCCCAGGCAACACTCTGCCTCCAAAAACCAAACCAACCAACACTTGGTGCTATACATGCTAATAAGTCTGGTTTATTCTCTGTCTCTACAAAATTGCTATTGGAGAAAGAAAGGTGGAAAGTCACAGAACAGTGGTGGTGAACCAAGGCACGTGTGCTGCAGTGGGCTCTTTGTATCATTAAAAGCTCTAAATAGTTTGCCATCACCGCCACAGACATTTCTGCAACGATGTTAATGTCCAGTATGGTAACTAATAGTAATGTGTGACTCCTGAGCAGTTGAAATGTTGCTCATTCAACAGATAAACTACATTTTTATTTTTAGTTAATTAAAATTTAAATTGCCACACAAGCTGGAAATAGTGGCACATGACTATAATCCCAGCACTAACGAGTCTAATGCAGGAGAACTGCTGTGCATGTGAGGTCAGCCTGGTCTACACAGTGAGTGCAAGGCCAGTCTGGAATACAAGGCGAGAACCTATATGAGTAGTAGTGAACCTACGGTATGCATGCCACAACAGGCTGTTTGCTATCATTGAAAGGTCTAAAAGGTTCGCCATTGCTATGTCTACACCAACTCTACACAAGGAATGTAAATATTATGTATTGTAAATACATACCAAAAGACTCAAACCAACAAAAAAACCGAAAAAGCAAGGGGATCAAAAGATGAATAGACAGAGGAGGGAAAGAAAGGAAAAGAGGTGAAAAAAAGAATCAAGATGTATTACGTACATGCACCAACACCCCTACAAAAAATGTAAACATTATGTACTACACACATTACTAACAAAATAAAATTTAAAAATAATTGCCATACAAGACTAGTGGTCACTGTGTTGAACATCAGAATACATTTTTTTAGTACTGCTGTGGAATAACAGGCAGTACTATATACAGTAGTGATCAAGAGAACAGGTTCTCAACCCAGCACATGACCTTGGACAAGTTATACAATCCCCACTGCGCTTCAGCTTCTTAATGTATCAAATAGGGACATTAGCAATATCTACCTTGCAGAGTAGTTTTAGGAATTAATTTGTATATAAATGGGTCCCTAGCCAAAGTAAGCACTAAAAGATGTTATTATCATTATTGTTACTTTAAAGATCATTAATAAACATAAGCCTTGGATGACCTACTAGATCTACCTCATATTTTTAGGACAGTCTTAAAAGGCTATGTCTCTTTTTATTTCCCTCCAGTGCTTTGTACATTGTTATTCTATCCAAAGAGGAATTCAATAAATATTGATTGTATGCAATGTGTAAATTAGAAAGTTAAAATCCCATGAAAGTGAGTTAGAAACGACAAACCAATTTTCTTATTCATAATTTATGAAAAGATTAAACTTTGAAAGCCTTGCTTTCATAATTAGGAGTGACCATACACTCATAGTACTCCATTAGACTTGTGATAACAAAATTAGAAGACAAGAATGAGTACACAACATCACAAAATAAAACTTTTCTCTTCAGTTATGAATATCGCTACACTGAATACTTAATCCAAAATATTAACAATTACTGAGTACCGACATTAAATTCATTAAAATCACCAGCCCAAGACTTAATGAGCAGGTCATTTTTAGTCATAAAGGTCACTTTTCTCCTAAAATCTTACTCCATGGCTACACAATTTCAGTATTTGAAATTAAATAATTGTCTTATCACTTCTACTTTTAGTTGACTCTGAACAAATCTGAAATGAACTAAATGAGCCAACTGGTTCTAATAGTTATGAAAAGTATTCATGAATCTATACTAATTCTGGAAATTTCCTCTCCCAGCTCTTAGTAAAAGAAACTGTAATTGCAATATAAAAGGTGCTACAGAAGATAGTGTTCAGGTTATTTAGGTAAAACCTTTATAAACTTTAATGATTTTTCTTCTAGAGGAAAGAACCGTTAATTTTATATTAACAGTCAAAACGATTTACATGTTCATGACAACTTTAAAATTGTAGTTTAAAAATATCTTTTACTTTGTTGTCACACAAGAAAAACATTGTTTTTAAAGATGGAAGACAGAGAATCACCAGCCCAAGATTTAATGAGCAGAAATAAAAGCAAGGTTATTTTTAGTCCTAAATGCCCCATTCTTCTACAACAATGCAATTCAGAACAGATTGGCTTTAAAGTAATCAATTATTACTACATTCATTCCAATAAAATCAGTTACATTATTATACAACATTTGTTTTAAGACTACTGTAGCTTTTACTCTTGTCCTTCTTGGGCATTTTTATGCCCTCCCCAGAGTTTCCGGAACTACGCCAGAAGTTCAGAAATCTACAGTCCAGTATAAGGGACAATAACAAGGAAAGTCTAACTTCACCTTCTCCAAAAGCAAGGTTACCAAAGGGAACTGCTATTGCCACTTCTGAGACTTGGTCAGAGTCTGAAGAACTGTTATGGCTTATATTTAGATATCCCCCAAAGATTCACGCATTCATAGGTGGGGATTTTTAGAGATGGCTGGGTCTAGGGTGTGTGATACTAGGATTAAGGGTGTATGGTACTAGTTTAGTCCAGAGTTGTTTAGTATAAATCTAGGTATGGATAATGGAAAGGCCCATCCTGGGTGAGGGAGGCAAAAACCAGTAGATTTCTAGCTGGAGTAGAATAAAAGAGTAAGGAAAGATTGATGCAGCTGTTTCGTTGCCTCCTACCCACCTTGCCATGGACTGTTTCTCCCTTGCAATGCCCCTCTACAATGCTGCCCTGCCTGAGAGTCAGCCGACTATGGACTGAAACCTCTACAGATGTGAGCTAGAACAAACCTTTCCTCCTTTAACTTGTGGGTGTCAGGTATTTTGTCCCAGCAACAAGAAAGTAACTAAGACAAGAAAGAACTAACTAATTTCATGTTGGTCTGCTCTCTGGAACTTACACAAGGCATTAACTGTAGACACAGTCAAGTCTCCACTCTCATCTACAGGTGACTGCTGAGACAAAAGTTTCTTCTGGAAACTTTGCTACCAGTAATAAAGAATTTTACATACCTATTACCCTCAGTTATCATACACATTCGACCCTTAATTGATCACTCATATTCTTGTCTCCAAGCTACTTTCTTCTTTCTCTACCCATTATCATTCAATCCTCAATTGTTTCCTTACTCCAAATATTTCCACTTTTCTCCTAGAATCTTACTCCATGGCTACACAATTTCAACACATCTTATTCTCAATCTGATTGTATTAACCAATGCCTACCTCTGCCCTAAATATCCACATTCTCCTTATGCTTCTCAGATAGATGCTGTCCATGCTTCAACATCCTAATTACTTTCAAACTGTGAAATAAGAAATGCCTTACTTATTTTGCAAAAGCTATTTCCAGTCTATTATTATTCTACCCTTCTTGGTACAAGAAACCTATGTTCTTTGTAGGGTCTGGACAGTTAGCTATATTCCCTTCTCTCTCCTCTTGCCATATAGTTAATATCTAACAGCATTTATTAGCATCTTATTCTTAAGTCTTGCATAACTCTGCTCTAACCACTCTGCTCTGAACATTTCTATCTCCACTTGGAAAGCTGATTCTGCGTGCTACCCACTTTTCCTTAAACTACTGTGCACCTCTACCAGAGTCTCAGATGCTTCTTCAAATGCATCTTCCTGAGTACCATATCTAACTCTGAGTAAGAATACATGGGGGAAGTGTCCAAGAATCAAACTAAAAGATGAAAACTGTCAGACTGGTCATTGAACACTCGTGCCTATATCTTACTTACAGGACACATGCCATAAATATAAAGACACAGGAAGTATGAAAATGGGATGACAGAAATAAGATATGCCACATGAGAACCAAATTTAACTATTTTAATACCAGAGTAGACAAACTTCGCTGTACAATGTACTAGAAGATGTAGAGAGGGACATAATAAAATGTTAACTTCTTCAGGAAGTTTAAACAGTCTTAAATTACTACCTACCCAATTATATAACCTCACATACAAGAAAAAGAGAATTAAAATGAAAAATAAAAAAATTTATACATAAGAGATTTTAGTAGTCATTCTTTAGTAACTAAAGAAATAGGCAGACAAAAAAACACAATAGAGAAACAGAAGTGAACAAAATGATCAACAGTTTTGACCGAATTGATATGCTTACAACATTATACCCAACAATTACAGAATATGCACCCTTTTCATGTGTGCCTGAAATATTTACCAAAACCAGTCATAAAACAGGATATAAAGCAAACCTCAAAAATTTTAAAGGACGAGACCACAACAGCATCTATTCTTTGAGCACAATGAAAATAAGCTAGAAACCAATAATTAAAAGATAATCAACACTGCCAAGTGTTTGAAAATTTAGAAGCATATTAAATAATACAAGTCAGTTAAGAAATCACAATAGAAATTACATAATTTTTCACTGAAAGACAATGAACAAAATCTCAGGGATACAGTGAAGGCTGTGATTAGCTAGAAATTTTAAAGCCTCAGAGCTCTGAACAAAGAATAAAAGAAATCAATGAAGCAACTACTTATTTTATTAAGTTAAAAAAAAGACAACCAATTAAACCCAAGAAGGTTGGGCATTATGAAGATAAGAGGCAGCATCAGTGAAATACAAAACAAACATATAATAAACTATTATAAACTGGTCATTGATGGCTCTCTGGCAAGACCGATAAACAAAATAGCAAATAAACAAAGCAAAAATTTACACATACCAGAAAGAAAAAACAAAAAGTTCTTTGTAGGATTTGTAGTAACAGTCTTATTGTTCAAATCTCTTATTAAAAGACAGTAAGATGACCAAGTCCAGCCTGAACTACATAGTGCGACCCTGCCTTGAAAAAAATGGGGCCGGGAGTGTGGCTCAGTGGCTTCAGTGCCTGCTTGGCAGGCACAAGGTTGTGAGTTCGATCCCTGGTACCAACAAAAGAAAAAAAAAGAAAGAAAAAAAAGAAAGAAAAAAAAAAGACAATAAGAAACCAAAGAATACATTTTTTTTGGACCATTTATCTAAAATGGATAAATTCTTTTAAAAACGTAAATCAAAATTGACAGAAGAAATATTTTCACATTTTATTTAACGTTATTTAAAATTTTCCCACATAAGAAACCTTACGTTCAGATAGTTTCACCTGTGAATTCAAATACATAAGAAATAATCTCGTACAATCTCTTACAGAGAACACATGAACACATACAGAGATAATACTTGCCGACTTATTTTATAAGGTTTGCACAAGCCTGATACCAAAATTCCATAAGAAAAATGTAAGAAAGGAAAGTAGTAGGGCAATCTATCCCATAAATTTATATGAAAATAACTGAAAAAAATATTAGCAAACTGAATTTGATGATATATGAAAAGACTAGAGCATCAAGACCAGCACATTACTGAATTCATTCCAGGATTACAAGGTTGCTTTACCATTTAGATATCAATCAATATAATTTATTTCACTCATATAATAAAGTAGGAAAATCATGACTATCAAGAAAATGCAACTGATAAAATTCAATACTGATTCATGATACAAACTCATTTGCAACAGAAAGGAATTTATTAAATCAGGTAAAATATAACTACAAAATATCCTACAGCAAACACCTTACTCAGTGGCATTATATTGAAAATTTATCTAGAGACTGGGAATGAAACAAAGTTGCTTGTTATTGACTGTTATTAGTTAACTTTCCTATTGGTAGGACAAGATACTAAACACCTGAAAATTAAGGGAAGAGAGGTTTATTTGACTCATGGTTTCAGAAATTTCAGTCTATGGCCAGTTGGCTCCACTGCAAGAACAGTATGCTGAAGGGCATGATGAAGCAAAGCGGTTTCCAAAGCCACACCCGCATGACCCACTCAGACATACCCAGTTGTGCCCCACTAATCTGGCATTTCTTAATCCAAACAAGTTTACAATTAAGCTTAACTGTCATATTCTACTCCTTGTCAACTTAACATCCAAATATGACTCCTTAGACCATATTTAATCTCTAAATTAAGAAAAATAACAGGATCATAATTTGCCTAACATGATGTAACTATCCTGCATACAACCAAAAACACAATAATTTCCCCAAAGTATCAATAGTCATATCAATACTCAAAAGTCCAAGTTCAGATGAGACTCACAGCAAACTCTTAGTTATGAATTTCTGTAAAATTTTAAAAACCTGATCACATATTCCCAAACTACAATGGCACAGGGTAAATATTCCCATTCCAAAAGGGAGGAAGAGGGAATAGAAAAGAATAGGATCAAAGAAAGACCAAGACCCAGCAGAGCAAACCCAGCAGAGCAAACATTAAATTCTTTAGATCCATGTCTGGCATCTAAGCACATGGTGGGAGGATGTATGTTTCAAAAGGTAAGGGCAGCTACACCCATATGGCTTGTTGACTGCAGTCCATGCGACCTTTCTCTTGGCCTACCACTTGCTGTCTATGGCTTTTCTCTGTACACCATGCACTCTCTGAATATTTCTGACTTCCTGGGGTCTTCACTGTACCTTAAGCTTCATTCCCAGAGCTTCACACATCTGCCTCATAAGGCGTACTGCCTAGCCTCTCAGGTCTTTCCTCTGAAATCTGGGCGAAAGCTTCCATGACTCCACAACTCTTGTATTCTGTGTGCTGGAAAATCAATGCCAAGGTCTGCTGCCAGCCCATGCAATAGCCAGGTTCCCTTGGACCATGTCTGCAGTGGCTTATGAATGCCTGGACAGCTGACCAAAATGAAATGAATTCCAAAGATCCAATGCCCTTGGTAGCTATTCTTGAGCAGGGATACTAGGATTCTCTTCTCAAATGAAAGGTTTACACTTTTGCACTCTTAAGCATGCCATGGGTGGGATCTTACTGATTCCTGAGATTCATGCCAGGAATGTTTCTTTTCGTCCCAGTTCAAAGTTCATGTTTTTTTCTTAATGGCATTAATTTTTTCAACAATCTTCCTCTGTAGACCCCAAGTTTACATGTAGTTATTTGTGGGCCAAAATTTAAGTTTTTCAAATCTTTATACTTTGCTTTTTGCTCCCAACTTTCACTATAAATCTGGCTAATAGCAGCCAAGAGTAGGCATCCCACAGCCTGAACATTGGGCTGTCTTGAATTTCTTCTGCCAGATGAATTATTCTACTATCTTTAAATTCAGCATCACATAATCATAGGACATGGGCAAAATATAGACAAGTTTTTTGCTAGCATGTAATATGTATGGCCTCTAGCCTAATTTCCAATAGAGACCATCCTATCTGAAATCTAATGAGCCTGTCTCTTACTTTCTGCATTTTTATCAGCATTCTGGTCTTCCAACCTCAGCAGAATTGTGCATTAAGCTCTGCTTACAGCCTTCTAGGCTTTCTTCAGCCCACTTCTCAAATTTTCCAAACTCCTGCCAATCAGTTTCAAAGGCTTCTGAACTATACATTCAGGTATAATCACAGTAATTACCCTGCTTCTCTGGTGGTGATTTTCTATATTAGTCAGCTTTCCTGCTGCTGGGACAAAATACCAACACTTGCAAAATTAAAGGAGGAGAGGCCTATTTGGCTCTGGGGGAGACAAATTAGTTCAAGAAAAGAAAAAGAAAGGGACATCGCTGGATACTAAAAAAGAAGAAAGAACTTAAAATTGGAGAAGGGAGAAGTAGGAACTGACACATACTCAGATACAGCTTCAGGGGCTAGTGCCTACAGTTTTACTGCCCATTCAGTAATAACAGACCTGTTTTCCAACTTTTAAATAAACCAAGAGTATACGTGTGGATGAGTTGATAGAGTAGACTGTAGTTCCCTTCTTAAAATCTGGATCCTTGAGGAACTGCCCAGTCAAAGAAACAGCTGGAGAAACTGTCTATAGACTCAAGGAAGCAGAAAAAACTTTTTGTCAGGGTCCTCAGGCAATGATGGTACATGAATGACATGGAAACTCTGAACTGAGAAATTTCAAAAATCTTGTAATTCCCGGGGTCCTCACAGCAATAGAAATAAAAAGGTACTATACAGGGCTACTTTCATAACACTGAAGAATTTAGGAACATGATAGGACTTCCACAGGAGAGACAAAAATAATCCTTCAGAAGATGTAAACATTTTCAAGTTATGATTTCAAATTACAAAACATACAATGAGATACGTTTTCATAAAGTATAGGAACACATACAACAAGTAGGATATGTACCTCCATTCTCTCAAAAATATTTCTTTTGAAAGAAACTATAAAATAAATACGCTTCAAGTCAGGGATTGTGATACTCTGACACTGCTCTTGTTACCCAGGATTGCCTTCGTTCAACACTGCTGGTCATTAGAGAAATGCAAAGCAAAACTACACAGGGATTTCATCTTATCCCAGAAAGATTGGCCTTATCAAGAAATCAAATAACAATAAATGCTGATGAAGCAGGGGGAGGGGAGAAGACCCTTCTACATCATTGGTGGGAGTGTAAAGTAGTACAACTACTACAGAAATCAGTATGGAGATTCATCAAAAAACTAAAACTAGAAATTCCATTTAACCCAGCTAAATCTATGTGCTCATCAATAGATGAATGGATAAAGAAAATGTGTATTTTATACCACAGAGTACTGCTCTGCCATAAAGAAAGATAAACTTGAGTTGTCTGTAGGAAAATGGATGCACCTTGAGACCATAATGTTAAATGAGATAAATCAGACACACAAGCTTAAATATCACATGGTTTCTCTTGTATGAAAAACCTAAATTACAAATGAAGAGCAAAATAAAAGATAATAGGAAGTGGGGAGATAGATCGTTCTCAGATGGGAAGGGGATCAAGAGCTTGAGGGTGGAGGGAAAGGAGACAGAAAAAGGAATTAAGATGTGCCATGTACATGTATCAACTACACATAAAGAATTTAAACATTATGTATCACAAACAGGTACTAAAAATGATAGGAAAAAATGATAGGGAAAAAGTAAAATAGATATACTTACTAAAGATGATTACGATAAAAAGTATAAAGCATAATGAAACATGAATACATTTTGAAATACTTTAACATTTGAAAAAAACCTAGAAACTAAAAATTACAGTTACTTGAAACAAAAGACAGTAGATCTAGTGAAAGCAGATTAGATATCACTGAAGAGATTCCTAATTAACTAGAGGGAGGACAGCAGTAGGAGTACATCATCCAGGATGCAGCGAAGAGAAATAAAGAATACAGAGCATGTGAGTACAAATAAAAGATACAGGAGGGTGGACAGCTAATAGAAATTCAAAAGGAAATGAGGGGAGACAGATAATGCTACAATGTTTTAAAAATGAAGATAAGAGAAGTATGATAATTTCTCAATAGGATGAAGAAGAAAAAGTAACCTGTACTAGACATAGACTAGTATAATTGCAGAATACTAAAAATAAAAAAAAATTTTTGAAAGCAACTAGAGAAGAAATCACTTTAAAAGAAGTAACAGTTAGTTGGGCAGAAGATTTCTAATTAACAGCAATATAAGTTAGAGCTTATTAAACAACAGCTTCAAAGAAAGGAAGGAAAACAACTGTCAATCCAGTTAATGACCATTTTTCCCTATTTATTTCTTAAATCAAAGGTGAAAGATGTGCCAGCAGATGATAGGTTTGATCAGAACTAGCTGAGAATAACAAAACCAACAATATCTATGAAGGTATTTGTTTCAGTGGAAACTGCACCCAGTCCCTAAATGGGAGATGTGACGAATGACCTAGGGATGAGGTTCTGGAAGCTTCTGTATTTACACTACATTTCTGGCCAGAAGTTGGCAGCCTCAGTGGCACAGGCTTAGCCAGGAGTATTTACAGAGCATGTTAAGTAAACTGATACTCTATATAGCACAGTGATTAAAACAGAAGTCTGTGTAATTAGACTAACTGGGTTTAACTGTTGACTTTGCTTTTCATAAATTGAGTGAAGGTGGCCAAGTTACTTCCCTATGCCTTCGCTTCTGCAACTGTCAATCACAGTTTAAAACAGTTTAAGCTAAAATGTGTAAACCATTCATATCTGGCACATAGTAGGAACTGAATAAATGCTAGTTATCATTGCTTAATCTTGACTGTAGTACTATTAATTTGAACATGTAGTTTGAAGTAATTATCTTTGACTACTGAAAAACTTAAAACATGAGCACATACTCTGACATCCACTGAACAGCCCACAGTCCAAGATGGATTTCCCAGCACTTGATTCTGGCATAGAAGATGGACTAGTGAAGATTTCCCAACACCTGTAAAAGAAATAAGAATTCAAATTATATAAAAGAAACACTGAAAAAAACAAAAGAAACACTGAAATTTATTATTGGTGAACATATGACTATGCAGGAACAATGATATTAAAGCATGGTTGTTTAAAGGCTGCTCACACCATGCCAACAATATAAGCTTCATTGAATAAAGGGAAGATTTTTTTTTTTTTTTCGGCACTAGGGACTGAACTCACAACCTCGCACCTGCCAGGGCAGGTGCTTAAGCCACTGAGCCAAACTCCTGGCCCTAGTGTTTTGAGGCAGGGTCACACTATGTAGCTCAGGCTGGCTTTGCACTCGTGTTGTAGCCCAAGTTGGCTGGGATTAAAGGCGTGCACCACCACGCCCAGCTGGAAGATGGTTAAAAGCAGCGATTCTTTCAAATTTAGCATCAGAATCAGAGGACTTCTTAAAATAGGAACGCTGCATCCTGCCCCGAACTTTTTGACTTAGCAGATTTTTATGGGGATCTAAGATTTTTGTACTATTACTGTGTCCTCCGGTGATACTGATGCTCTTACTCCAGGGGCCTTGCTTAGAGAAACACTGGTCTAGGGTAATTTTATATTAACTAATCCTGTTTCTTTTCAATGGTTTAATTTAGTATATTTTATAATCATAGAATCAATCAATTTCAGTGGTTAAGGTAACCCTCCATCCCACGTATCCACACAGACATCCCTTCCACAGAACTGGTCCACTGCACTTCAGTGCTGTCTGTGACACGACTCATCATAGTCAGACACTCCACTTCTCCCATTTAGTGATTTGTTGAAAGGGCAGCTAACCATTTGGCCTTTGGATAAAAAGAGTAATTCTACACTCTTTTTCTACAAGATGGCCTTTCACTTTGAGGCCACACTTGGAGATCTGTATGAAGAGGAAAAGGAATGAACTTTCCTATACATCCATGTGTGCAGCCACTCACTACTTTAACATCACTTTGGGATTCCATTATGATAAGCACAGTTGGGATCTTTATATCACTAGCTGTGTAAAAAAATTCACTAATCTCTGTATGCATTACTATATGTGAAATCATCACAGTTACGTCCTACTATAAAAAGTTATATTACAGATAACCTAGAAAGTACTAGAAAAAATATTGGAAGACTATTACTGTCAATATGAAGGTTTGTTTAATTCCTTAAGAAGGGATCCCCTATAAGCGTATGGTTATTATGATGACATCTATGGTATGCTTAAAACCAATAAAAACAACAAAAGCTTTTGCTAACACTTCATGCTATCTGTAATATAAGACTCATCCTTACTCCACCTCCCCTCCTACACTGGCCTGTCAATTCAAGATTCTAAAGTGTTTTCTGACTCCATACAGGTAAAAGTAAGAACACCATCCACTGGGCCTTTCCTGTAAATTTGCCTAGAGAGCATTTTAAACACATTAATACTCTCATTTGTTTATTCCTCTCATTTATTCTATTTAATTCCTGGAGGGTTGAGGCTGGACTTTACTCATCTTTTTCATCTTTAGTCCTCAGAAAAATGGGTCTTAATTTGTATTTATTTAGTGACCAAAAGTTTACATGTTTTTTTTTATTTAAGCAGAAAAAAAAAAAGAGAAAAAAAAAGACATATATAACAACGACAAAAAAACAAAACAGACAAACAAACGACTAGAGTAAATGCACAACGTAACATTACAGGTTTACAAAACAGGATAATAGAAACTTGACAATGGCTGCAGTATTGCATATCATTATCTTTAAAATGGTTGTTTACATTAACAGATATATACATGTAAAATTGATCTAATCATATCAGTATTAACTGTTCTTTCTCAATAACGAATAAATTCAACAGTGTGTTCGTTTTAGTTATCTTACATATACATATACACAGATTTATATCTTTTCCTTTTCCTTTCCCTCTTTCCCCCTTTTCCCTTCTCAGTTACTTTTGCTCTTCGAGCTGTTTTGTACCCTTCCATAGTATTTATTGTAGATTTTGGATCATATATACTTTTTCAGTTTCTTACACTAGGGAGACAATACGGTATTTACACATGTGGGTTTGATTTATTTCAAAAAGTTTACATGTTGACATAGAATTTTCATAAACATTTTAAATATCTCCTTGGTGCTTCAGAAAGTAGACATAAATAATTTACTAGTCTCCCATTATTAAATATTTAGGGTATTTTGAAATATTTACTAGGCGAAGGAAAGCTTTTGTTAAAAAAAAGTTGTTTAAAATTATTTCTTTAGTATATCTTACCAGAAGTAAATTTAAAAATGTAAAAGAAAAAAATTAAAGTTCTTGATATTGATAAGCAACTTTCATCTCATTATACTGCCACCAGTCCGATGCATGAGCCTGCACAGAAACATTATCTTAACAGTATCATTTTTTTTTTTCTTTGCTGATTTGGTAAAAAAAAAAAGTGACAACTTGCTTTAGTCTGTATTTCTTCACTTTTGGTAAAGTTTTACGTTACGATAATTTTGAAATTAATTGTCTCTCCTCTTATGAATTCTCTGCCTGTATACTCTGCCCATTTATCTCCTGGGATTCAGTATTATCAATTTATGTGACATTTAATATTTAAAACATTAATTAACCATTTCATATAATTGACTCTAACATTTCCTCAAATTTCCCTTTCATTCTTATTTTTTTAAATACAGACAATTAAGATTTCTAAGAACTCAGATTTGTTTTTGTACTTACTGAATTGCATCAGATATCTATAATCTGTACAGCAGAGTGAACTTCGTGTTCGCAGAAAAGTTTATGTTAGAGTACTTAGTTATCATCCTGATACCAGGCTTGAGCCATAGTTTAATTTTTCTGGAGACACACACACACAGGTTTTTTGAGACAGGGTCTTAATCTGTACTCTAGGCTGGCCTCAAAGTTGAGGTAATCCTCCTGCCTCAGCCTCCTGAGTGCTGGGATAACAGGTGAATGCCACCATACCCTGCTTGTCTGGGTAAATATCTGCATGCAGTTATGCTGTATAGATCTTCATGAATTAACTGTTTTTGGGAGATAACTTCTGGCCAACACTGGATGAAACAAAGTGCTAGGAAACAGTGGCCAACTATTAATTTCTTTAAGAATTTTGGGGGGTTCTGATTCTATTTTTACCTTTTGAATTAAAGTAAATCAAAAGAGTATCCTTGAATTGCTTTGGGAAAAAAGGCCCAACATAATCAAATAAATGTCAGCTCCAAATACAGGTGCTGCTAATGTTAAGCTCATCCCTAATATCTGGAAGAATAAAGGCAAAACAGTATCTGTATGTATGTTAGTGAGACTTTCTGAATTCTTCACCAAATTATCAAATATCTCTCTAGTGTGCAAGAAACCCTTTAAATCTCATCCCTTTATATATTTGTTGTTGGCTTGCTCAGGGGGTTCAAGGGAGATTTTTTTCCGGTACCAGGGGTCAAACTCACAACCTTCCATCTGCCAGGCATGCACTTAAGCCACCGAGCTAAATCCCCAGCCCTGCTTTTTGAGACAGGGTCTCACTATGTAGTGCAGCTTGGCCTTGAACTCACTTTGTAGCCCAGGTTGATCTCGAACTCACAATGATACTCCTGCCTCACCCTCCCGAGTGCTGGGGTTACAGGCCCCAAGGGAGATTTTTGAGGGTGAGGTCCCAAGGTTAACGAACACACATGTACAAGACAGTAGCAACAACAGCAGCCAGCATGGAGCAGAGTAGAGCAGAGCACAAGAGTACAAAAGCACAAGAGCCGCCTGCATCTTTATTGTATAATTCTTATACAGGTTGTTATCTCATATTTACATTCTTACACAGTGCCATAACCAAAACATGCATGTTTACCTGGGCTAACTCATGTTACGTAAGTGTATCCCACTGTGCACCTGTGCTAGACAAGTGAGGATGTCTAAGGATGTCCTCAGGTGTCCTTAGACATCCCTGAGTTTTGAAGCAGTCTGAGTGGTTCCCTATATTTTTGAAAGCCTCAAAATTCCAAAACGGAAATAAGGCTTTCTTCAAAAACAAACTTTGTAATTTAAATATAAAGGCAGATAAAGTATAAAAAGTGTATTTTAATCTGGCAATAGCAAATCACTGTTAAAAGCAAACTGATAACAAGATTATAATTGACTTGTATATATAGCCTAATAGTGAATTGCAATAAAATTGATCACTTTTTTATTTTGAGACAGGCTGAGCTCGAATTTATAATTCTCCTGCTTCAGCTCTCAGAGTATTGGGATTACAGGCTTGTACCACCTTGCCCAGCTTGATTCCAGTTATAACCCTACCACCTAATACACTCCCTTTTAAAATATATAAGTTGACTAGTTCCTATAGTATCGTGGTTGTTAGATACAATAGAAAAGGGAATCAAAATGAACATCTAGTCTACATGTCATGAAAAACTGTCAGTTCTGGATTGTAGTTTTAAAGTGTACTTGGTACTACTTTTGTCAAGTGCCTTTAAGTCACCATTACTCTTCATCTGTAAAACTGAGTGATTTTATTAAATTGACTTCAGCTACATGGTGGAAGAAGTGAAGGTAATATAAACTGGGATTTTGCTCACAGAATTTCATAATGTAATTTTTAGAATATTAAATGCTTTCTGTAAGATACTTTGTAATGCAAATAAACTTCAGCAACATGGAAAGCCGTTCACTTCCCCCCATTTCAATTTTATACACTTTCTTTAAGGCTGAGTTTTAAACTTTTTGGGATATGTTCTCTTTACCTCCAACACCTGACACAGTATGTCTGGTGACAGGTCAAATTCAAAGGTCAACTCCAAAAAAACTCTTGAATAAAATGCATGGTTATCATTTATTCAGGTTCTAAAGGGGAACTGGACTGGAGGTGCTGGTGGGAAAGAAAAGGGCCGTGAGATGGAAGGGGAAATACACACGTAAACCGTAGTTCACAGATGTCCAAGGTGCGAAAAAATTAACATAAATTGAGCTCGATATTAAGTTTCAGCTGTATTACAAAGTGGCCCCTACCTTAATTTCTCTTTTATCTACACTGTACCACATAATAGGTTCTTGATTTAATGAGAACAAGGAAAGTAAGGAACCCAGGAACACCACTTAACATTTCATTGTATAACACAGCTCAATGTTTAAGGGAGTGGACCCTGGGTTCAAACTAGTTGTTATTTACATCTCCCCGCCTCACTTTTCTCATCTGTAAAATGGTTTCAAGGGTCTGATCTCTGAATTAAATTCGTTAACATATGCAAAGCGCTTGTGTGCGTTACTCTTAAATTGATTTCAGGAACAAAATCTCTAGAAAGGCACGGTTCTGCTAACTTCTGCATGCTTACCACGGAGCTCAAAGCAACACTCAAAGCCCTCGCGCTTTTAAAAATAAGGCAACTGACAATATACTCTAGGCTGGGATCATCCATCAGATCGAAGTGCAAGCCAGGCAAGGCTGAAAAAGGTCAGTGCTCCGCGCCCCCCACCCGCGCGACACCGCCACTTTGTCACACGTAGCAAAGTCCTCTGGGAAGTGTAGTCCTTAGGCCTCGAAAGAGACTTCAGTTATGGTCTACGGAGCCTGGAAGCTGGTGGGAGAAACAGTGAAAGGTGTGGGGGTATTGGCTAACTCAAAAATGTCAGGAGCCCCAGGGGTGGATTAGCTCACTCACCTGAGTCTCCCAACACTAGTACTTTTACCCGGTCCAGGGACGCCATCTTGCCATTGCCTCCTCCCGGTTAACGCCTGTTCCGGGATTCCAGACCAATCAGAGAGCGGCAGGAGAGCCGAGCCTTCAATTTCATTGGCCACTCGGAGTTTGTCCATCTTGATTGAAGGCTTCACTGTGCTGATTGGCCCCTCTGTTTAAAGAGAAAGGGTGGTTTCCAAGGCGGGTCGCAGGAATAATGCGTTTTCTTTGTCGCAGGGGTGGCGTGAGCGCCTGTAAACCGGTAGTTGAGGTTCTGAGGGAAGCCGTATGGGGGGAGTGTTCCTCGATTCGCTTCGGTAAACTTCGGTAAACCTTATTCCTTGTTCCCAGTCCCCTGGCCTGGCGTCGTAGTTCATGGTTTCTCCTTTTCGCTCCTCTTTCCTTACCCCCATCTCTCAAGCTACCCTCTTGCCTTGGTCCTCCAAAGAATCCTTGACCACGGAGCGGCCCGGGTGCGACCTCGGGTAGGACAAATTGGCTGCGCCTTGCGTGGCCCCGGACCCATCTGAGAGAGTCTGAGGGAGCGTGGGGTCTCGGGGTGTGGAGTGGGGAGAACTGAACACTACTAATCTCAGTTCGGGCGTCGCGGTTTGTGCAGGTTTTTAGGCATGAAGGTGGAGCGAGCCGTGAATCACAGCCTGTTCAGCAAGAGAAAACTGCAGCCAAACGTGTAGAATCCAGGCTCGTCCAGGACTAAAGTAATGTTATACGCTGGAATAATAGCATGGAGCGCCTTGCACCCGCTCCTTTTTCCTTTTGTTCTCCTCCCCGCAGTCAGCGTGATTTTAAATCATAAATTTGATCCGGTCACCTTCTGCTTAAAGCCACAATAAGTTTAAAAAGAGGGTGGCTTACAGTTTGCCTTTTTCTGTTAGGGAAGCAGGAGTGGAGCAAGTGAATGGGGAAATTGGCAGGATGGGAATGTTGGAAGAGCACGTGGCTGGCAGATGTATTGAACGTTTTTTCTAAGTACTTGACTAGCAGTGCCAGATGCCCGCGCTTCCTTGGTGAACAAGATGAAGGCCCTGGTCTTAAAGATAGATATGGAGAAAGTACAAGAGTGGGAAAGAGGGTGGGAACGTATGCTACCGGGGAGGAAAGGCCTCTGTGAAGAAATGTCATTTGAAACTTGAAGGCTGAATAGAAAAAAGGAGTTTGGGCCTTGTTTCGGAAGCTGAGGGAAAGCATATTTGGCTCATGCAGTTGAGAGTATGCTGGTGTCTCTGGGTATCAGTTTGACGGGAGCAGAAGTTAATTCTGTTACCCCCTTGTTTCTCTAACTCTGTGCCTGGTATTTGTATGATTAGAGTGCATGTGGGTCTGGAGTGGGTAGGGGGGTAGTTGAGTTTGAACGATGCCTGATAGACATACAGGTAAAAAAGGAAATAAGGCCAGACGTGGTAGCACAGGCCTGTAATCCCTGTACTCAAGAGGCTGAAGCAGGAGGATCCCTATGAGTTGGGCTTGGTAGTAGCTTCAAGGCCAGGCTGAACTGCATAGCGAGACCCTGTCTCCAAAAAAAAAAAAAAAAAAAAAAAATGAAGACTATTAGAAATCACACACTCAGATCTCCAGTAACCAGCCAAGTGCCTTCCTGAAGTGTTTATTGCTATTTCTAGTTTTCAAGAGGAGCTAGAAGTTGAAATTTATGCAAACCCATGATTTTTAATGTTGACAGTGAATTCACATAATGTTCAAAACATTCTTTAGGTGAAACCAGGTGTATTTGCCTGTGTTTTAGTCCTCTGCCCTAAGTAAGTTACGAAATCTAAAGACTGAATAAGGAGATTCAGCATGCGTGGGGGAGAGAAGGTGATAGAGGAGGCAAGACAGTGGTCAGAGAGAGAATTTCACAATGCAGAGATTTTTAAACAGGTAGCACAGTTTGACCTCATTCCTGAGGTCCAGTTACTTGCTAGGCATTTTCAGAGGAATATATGTTATTTCCACAAAAATAGACTTTTAAAAGTGAATGCCTCATTTCTTCCAAAAGTACTCTTCAGGTGTTACCTATTTCTATACTACTTTTCCTGGTTAAAGTGTCTTGGAAGTTAGTTCATGCATCAACTGTATGAAGAAGAAACTGTCTATTACTTTTTATATATGTAGAAGTTGAGGCTGAGGATTTTCTGGGGTCGCAATATAGGAAATGGCTTAGCAAGACCCTGTCTCAAAGGAGGGGAGGGGCTAGGTATGCAGCTTAGTGCAAAAGCCTGGGTTCAATCCCCAGTACCACCTGCCTCCTCCCTAAAAAATGTGGAACTGGGATTCAAAACCCTAGACATTTGGATGGCAGAGTCCTTACGTCACTCCCTTGCTCTACTCTGCAGGGCACCCTAAGGTGTTTTAGGCACAGCCTGAACAATTAAATGGCACAGGAACTTCTCCAGTCAGGATAAGCATTGGCAAGATACACCATAGCTAGGGACAAGGACTGTCTAGAGCCGTGGTCAAGACTTTTGCTTCATATTAGAGTCATCTAAGAAAGCTTTTAAAATTAGCGTAAGGCCTTCTGTGGCCCTCCCAGACCAGCCAAAACAAAACTTCTGAGAATAGGGGCCAGGACTGGTATTAGATGCTCCCCAGATGATTCTGCTTTACAGCGGTGGGGTTGAGAATCATTGATCTGCTGCACTGAGTATGTTGGGGGAGGAGGAGAAAAAACAACTGTAGGATGTAATAGTGAAAATGTAGGTTATATTGACATTTGTCTTTTATTCTTTGGTCTTTGGATGTTTCTGAAGCCATGTATTGTGTTATGGTTGATACATTGTGTCAACTTGAGAAGTTTAGAAGTTTAACTGAAACTTAGCAGGAGGCCAGGGTTCTTACTTTGTAAATATTCTCATCCTGTGCAAAAGGAGGGCAAAGGGATTTTGTGAGTGCTATATCCTCCCTAGGGAGGGAGGAGGGTGGCCTGCATACACTATAAGGAAGGAGAAGAGGCTTGTTTTCTGCTTTTTTGCTCTGGCTGCTACCTGAAGTCTTGCCCCAGTGCCACTCCACCCTGCCTTGGAACCAGCTGATTATGGACTGAAACCTCCAAAAACTGTAAGATAAATAAACCTTTCCTTCCTTCATTTTGGGTGTCAGGTATTTTGTCCCACCAATGAGAGAAAAGTAAAAGTAACCAAGACATATTGTATTCTGCTGACAGGTGAATATGCCAAACAGCAAAAAACCAAAACTGAGTTTAAGTACACTGTGTAGACTAACTGGAACAGGAGAGCAGAATGAGTTCAGTAGTATGGGATGGTTCTTTTGGTGTTGAATGTAGGTATCCTTAATGCATGGGATGACAGAAATCATCTAGGATGGCTGGTTTGGGTCTGGGTGTTACTTCGTAATCTCTCCCTGCATATAGTTACACCAGAGTGTTTATAAAAAAAGTGTGTATTATGTGGTAACTGACTTTCCCTGTTTGCTTTCTTACAGGTAGACTGTGCGTGTGTGTGTGTGTGTGTGTGTGTGTGTGTATGTATATATGTGTTTTTTTAAACCCAAAATACGTGTATTGCTTGGTTATATAGGAATTTCTTTATGGTATAGTACAGTGTTTATAAAAATATTTCTTATAGAAGAGCATTAAATCTGATATTGTAACCACTGATTTCAAATAAATGGTTCAGTTGAAACTAGTTTTAATGACAGAATGTGATTCGTCATTGGTGCAGTTCAGCGGGGGTATTCTTGTTAAAAATTTCTCTACACTTAGGGAAATTTCACCAGATGTAGTCTGGATGGCCTGGCTGTTTGTACTTTGGAATGCTTTAAATTGATAGGGAAGCTTTAAATTGATAGCAGTCAGGCCTGCACTGCTAATGAAAAACAAACATGCCAGTTTGAGCTTTGTGAGGACAGATTTTGGACCATGCCATGGAAATTAGGCATGCATAGCTTCTGCCTTGTTCTATAAGGAATCCAGTATTTAAGGCTATCTTGGACTACCACCACCACCCCTGTGCCGCCTTTAGATGGTGTTTACTTAATTACAAGATTTAACTTTTCAAGGTTGGTACAACTGTGTGGATCTAAGTGGTAATTTCTTTTAGATTTACAACAGTTAATGATTTTGTCAGAATCTCAGCTGGTGATTACTTGTGGTTTATTGATTGTTGTTGATTTTATTGTGAAAGCATGACCCTTTAAAACATCGTAGAGTCTCAGCAGAAAAATTTTACTCAAGAAAGGAAACAAACAACTTGAAGATGTGCACACTGTTGGGTTTCTCAGGAGGTTTTCAGTGTTCCTAGAGAACATCAAGAATTGTCACCAGGCCTGGTGGTATAAGTTTATAATCCCAAGCACGCTGGGAGGTTTGAGGCAGGCGGATTGCAAGTCTGAAACCAGCCTGTGCAATTTAGCAATTTAATGAGACTCTGTCCCAAAGTAAAAAATAAAGAAAAGGGATCTGGGGATGTAGCTCAGTGTGAAGACCCTGGATTCAATCTTCAGTACTGGAAATAAATGAACAAACAAAAATGTATTTTTTTGTGTTTTTCTTTCTGAAGTACAGTGTGCTTGGTATAATATGTCATTGTTATAAATAACAAGTCATTTTTTGAGTCAGGCACACTGTCAGTCATGAAAGTTACCATATAAAAAATATTCAGTTTTTTAGGTATAATCTTTGTGCACTATAGAGGAAAACCCTGTTCTTCCCTGTAAAATGTTTAGGTGTTAGGGGCCTTAAAACAATATTTGCATGCCATTTGGCTCTCTGAGAATAGTGGTAGCTACCAGCTAAGAGTAACACGTTAATTATTCTAGATTTAAAATAATAATCATGTTCTCATACCTACTAATCTCTCTCTTTCTCTCTCTCTTTTTTTTTTTTCCCTGAATTTAGTATACAGAAAGTTGAAATTTGCTGCTAAAGATGGCAGACCCAGATGTCGTCACTGAGGTTCCAGCAGCATTGAAGAGGTTAGCCAAGTATGTGATCCGGGGTTTTTATGGCATTGAGCACGTGTTGGCCTTGGATATCTTGATTCGGAACCCCTGTGTGAAAGAGGAGGATATGCTGGAGCTACTCAAGTTTGACCGGAAGCAGCTTCGATCAGTTTTGAATAATTTAAAGGGAGACAAATTCATCAAATGCAGAATGAGAGTAGAGACTGCTGCAGATGGGAAAACTACTCGCCATAATTACTACTTTATCAATTATCGTACTCTCGTTAATGTGGTAAAATATAAACTAGACCATATGAGGAGGAGGATTGAAACGGATGAGAGAGATTCTACCAACCGGGCTTCCTTCAAATGTCCTGTCTGTTGTAGTACTTTCACAGACCTAGAAGCTAATCAGCTCTTTGATCCCATGACAGGTGAGCCTTAATCCAGTTTGTGAATCAAGTAAATGAATCCATTTTCTTAAATTGATTCATCTAGTTTTTAAGCCAAGCATGTACCTTTTAACAGTGAATGGATCGCTGTGAATCAGCAGTCAGTATACTGACCTGGTTGTTTATACTTTGAGGTTTTGCAAAGACTTTCTCCTTCACAAGGGACTAGATTTATCCAAGGAATTTTTCTACCCATGGGTTTCCTGCTTCTACCCCTACCCTCACTCATTACTTAGCACCACAACCTGACTGAAGGATTGGTTTCTACCACTCTTAAGCTATTCTGACTTTGCTTTTGACCTCTTCTTCTAGCAAATATTTGAGCACCTATTTGTGCCATTCTCTACAGATCAGATAGTTACAATGCAATGTATGTAAATGCTTTGTTAGTTGAAGTAAATAGTGCTATCAGGAGTACATAATTAGGGCAGATAATTCGGATTTAGGGAAGGCCTCTGGGAGAAGTTAAGTAACAACTGAGACCTAAGGGATAAGAGTTACTCCGATAAAATAAGAGGGGAGCCCTTTCCTAATTAACTAATAAGATACTTACTGCCTCTAAGCCATGCACTAATGGAAGAGAGTTTTATCAGCATATATAATTCACCTCATTTAACACATATTTTAGTTCTAAGGGTTATTATTTTACAATTTACATAAAATTTATTTTTCAAAAATACATTATGTCTAGCATTAACACGAAAAGCTTTGAAGTGCTGGGTTGTAAGTTATTTTGTCTTGTTTTTAAACTAGATAAAAGATGGTAGTTAATTACCCAGTAGATCAATTTTGCCTTATTTTCTAGAAGTAAAAATCTATAGAAGCAGTCATGCTGTTAAATTAGATTATCCTTTTGTTATAGTGGAATTTGAGAGTAGAGGTTGGTTAACTTTTAATTTTAAATAATTTTCAATTTTTTTATTAACTTAATAATTTTTAACAGTTGACAATTTTAATAATTTTTATAATTTTACATTGAAAAATTTAACCTAAATTTTTACAGAAACATTTTGTTCTAAAAATCACGTATTTGTACACATGCTTAATTTTCTAATTTTTGTATATATTATATAAGGTACATTTTAAAGAATTAAAAAAATTTTAAAGTAACTGCAAAATCAATTTAGATTGTTAACAAAAAGAGTTATTGAGCCTGTAACTTTTACTTTGTCATTTTCTGTGATGCATTTATTTTGGATGAAAAAACTCAAAGAATTGTCATGTTGTTATTAAATATTTGTTTGTACCTGTTTATCCTAAAGGCCTTAATTACGAGAGAGCTTGGTTATTAAAAAAAATCTTTTTTATTTATTTATTTTTATTTTTTGAAGGAAGGAAAGATTTATTTAGCTTACATTTTTTGGAGGTTCAGTCCATACTCACCTGGCTCCAAGCAGGGTGGCATGACTGAGGAGCAGCTGTTCATGGTGGCTGCAAACAACAAGAGCGGAAGGGCAGAAAAGACTATTAAAAAAAATCTTAACCATTCTGATTATAAGAATTGTTTGAGGGCCAGGAGTTTAGCTCAGCAGCACAAGTGCATGAGTTTGATTCCCAGTACCCCCCCCAAAAAAACCCCTCAAAAAAACAAACAAAAAAAGAATTGCTTGAATGCTCTATAAAGGAAGATCACAAAGTATATCTAGAACTCTTTCACAACAGACTAGAAACGTCTTGTGATTTTTGCCATTTACTCTAATAGACTTCTTAAAGAGCTATGGGTTTTGGTTTTGTGATTTTCTGCAGATGTTGGTGTTACAGCGGTTCTGTCTTTATCACTCTTGACTTCAGTGGAAGGTGTTATCAAGTTCCTCAGAGAGGATAATCTGAAGTAATATGCTTCTACTACGTTTGTTCATCATTTGAGTCTGAGTTAATTTTACGAAACTTTTTAAAAGGAGGTGAACTCACTACTTGTATGTCATTATTTAGGAGATTAATCTAAGATGCTCTTTGTATTTTTCCTATGGTTAGTGCCTACATGAAACTAGGCACTAGTGATTAACTGCCTGTGAAAGAACTAGCCTGATATCCAGATATAGTCAGTTACTCGAATCAGTGAGTTGAGATAGGAAATAAGCGACATGAAAACATTTGTTTGGAAAGGAAGCTGAAAGGCATCTGCACCCTGAAGCCAGTCTTGTCTGAAAGAAAGCTTCCATGGTGAAGTGGAAGCTTCCATTGTGATCAGTCTAAACAACAACTATATTTTTAATATGAGGGGTGTGGTCTGTATGAAGGTAGAAAGGAAGAATGTTGGAGAGCAAGAAAATATCACTAACCTTGATGTTACCTAGTTGGAGGGTTCCCTGATCAGCCTGTGCTAATATATTTGGTTGGCAGTTCTTTTCTCCCCGTAGAACCTGAGTTATCATGATTGGAAATTTATAATCACTAGGGACCTGAACTCTGAAAATGAACCCACCTTTTGATTTTGATTTAGCCTTCATTGAACTTTCTTTGAAAAAAAAAAGGGGCTAATTTGTTGTTAAGCCCAGTCTGCATACTTAGTTCTGGTGTTTTAGGGTTTTTTTTTTTATTGTTGTTTTTGTTTTAATAAAAGCATTGTTTTAATACCTTGATACTCTCCATTGATCTGTACATTGTCTTTGGAAAGCTTCAGTATTTCTCATCTGTCTTGTTTTGCTTAGTTTCTATTCTCCTTTGTGAAGATGTGAAACAAATATTTGATATGTGTACCGGGGCGGGGGAGCTTTTTCTGCTTGTCTAAATTGGTGGACTACAGTTTTCACTCTAACCTCAGTCCTATGTAAACCTGTCCTATTTCCTGGTTGCTACTGGAGATTGATATTATTTCTGAACATGTATCTGGCCAAAGGATGAGGATAACTACTGGCGTCTATTTTTATTCCTTTTTCAATAGATCTAAGGTTAAACTGGTTTATCTCCACCATTAGGGAACATTCAAAACTTAAATTTGCAGCCTTCTGTACTTTACTGGTTTTCTGATAAAAAGTTCTTAAGTCTGTGGGTAGCTTTTGACCACCAGACAAACAGTGGTGCCCCCTAGGTGAGCTCCTGAAGAGCCTTTGACGGTTTTGGGCTCAAGGTTGTGAGCTCAGCGTGGACTGTTTTACCAGTGTTAATTGACACACAGGCCAGTGATCTCCCTATTTCAGTTTCCAGCCTACCGATTTTCTCCAACTTGCCTTTCCAATTTTGCCTTTGGTGTTCACTCTTTAAATAGACTTAGCATTTCTATTTTAGCAGTCTCAGCCACGGGAGATTTAGTTAATGGCACTTCTAAGTTAAGTTCAGCAACATGTCATATTTTCTTTTTAGGTGTTAAGTGAGATGGAAATAGCTTTGTATTTTCCATTTTGGATTTAAAATTATACAGCCATAAATCAGAAAATATGATAAAAGTCACCCACAAACCCATCATATTATCTTTAGCATATTATCTTTAGCTTTAATCATAGTACAGAATAGTTTGTGATCTCTTGGCTTCTTAATGTACCAAACTGTTGATTCTGTTTAGTGTTCAAAATGTGTTTTAATAAGTAAGATTCCTGTGTTTCCTTGCTACCTCTTTGAGTGCTTTGATTGTATCTTATTTTTAGTGGTATAAACGAGGTGTTTTAAACCTTTGTCTATCTTGTTAAAGGTTTTCCTTAAGAATTTTGGAGGCTGTATTACTGAATTTATCTAGAGACCCCAGAATCTCATTTTAAACCTTTGAGATGAAAGATAATTTGAATTTTTTTAAATACATATTTATATTATTTTTAAATCTTAAAGATAGGAATTGAGAGATTGTCTAGTTTAACTCAAAATGATATTTGTGTGGGTGCCACATACATCATTCCTATGTTGTACTCTTAGATTTGCAGGTGTTGCAAAGTAATGTAATGCATAAATGTACAAGTACATGAAGTACTAAGATCTTTGAGACTGAATGTTAGTGAAGAATATGATAGTCTTGGAGATTGAGCTTACTTTTGTGTGACTCCTTGCACATTTAGATTTAGAAACAATAGATTTTAGAATTAGCATGAAGAAATCTTTAATAAAGAAGTCTCTAATAGCTTTAAAAATAGCCACCAGTGGAATACAGAATGAGTTCTGAGGTACTTTGGAATATCCAAGTAACCTTTGTATCTACTTGGGATATTTGTAGTGAAGCTTGGGATTGAATCATGGCTTCCTTCTTGCCGCATGACTGCAAGTAAATTTTTTTGGTTTAGACAAATCAGTAGTCTGACTCCCATATCATTGACATTTCTTTTGCATTTCTTATGTGTATTTTTAAATTACTAGAGTTCTACATTTTTGAGACTCTCAAAGACTTGTTAATAATGTTTGCCTTCAGAAGCAGACTACTTCTTTCTGCTTTTGTCTCTCAACATGTTGGACAGGAGATGTTTAGTGTAAGCAATGTTTTGAGTTCCTGAAGTGCTGAAAGCATAGACAAACAAAAAAGAAATCTTAAGATTATTTTTGCCTTTGCTGAGGCCTCAGTCTTTTGAAATTTATCCAGGATGAGTTAATTAGAAAATTATACCAGAAAGCTAAAGGTGTGCACTTTGGTCAGGGGATGAAAGGATAGAAAAGGTGATTACTAGAATCAGTTAAGTGAGTATATAAAAACAAGTTATGGAAAATGGTAAGGTACAAGTGTCTTTCTTCATCTCTCCTTCTCTATCTCACAACTTTTTCTGATTTTTTAAAATTCTGCCTTCCATTTTGAGAATTTGAAAACCTTTTTTAAGCTGGCATGTTTTATCTTCTTTGTATTTTGATGCTAAAATAGATCTACATTTTTGTAGAGAGTTGCTTTCTTGTTTTGGTACTGGCATACAACACTGACTTGATTATTATCTTTCAAATGTTCATGCTAGGACCACAAGCTTTTTTTATTTCCTTCAGTACCGGGGATTGAAGCCAAGGCCTTTGCACTGAGGAACATCCCTGGCCCCTTTTTAATTTTGAGATAGGATCTCAGTAAGCTGTGCAGGTCGCATTTGAAGTTGATCTCCCTGCCTCAACCTTGCAAAGGGCTGAGATTACAGGTGTGTACCACCACGCACTGCATTAGGACCACAGACTTTTTCAAACTGTCATTTTTTTCCCCACCTCTGGGCATAGTACATTTTTTATCCTGTATAGTGAGTTCTAGAATTTAGGAAAAAAGCTTGGTTATTCCAAATCTAGGTAAATGCCCATTTGAGGGAAGATTGAAAGGGGGAAGAGGGGATTGTATTGGTTATATCATTAATACATTTGAGATTTTCTGAATTTAAAAAAATGCTAAATCTGCTGTTTCTGAAATTTTAACATGTCCAAACTAATATTTTTGCAGTCTTATATGTTCTGCAGTGAATTATTAAGGGATGATTTTTCAAATTCTTTTTTATTATAGATAAATAACTACATTGCTGTTATATCTGTTACTATTAGATAATAGCAATTCTTTTTTCTTTATTTGTTTTTCCTTATCCAATTAAACTGAGGAAATTTGCTTTATGAAAATAGTTTGGAAATTAGAAAAAAAGGAGACTGACTTTTTGAGACTTTCAACATTTGACTTAACATTTTAATATATACCCCCTGAATATTTTGTGTTGTAAAACTTGTGCAAGTTCTGGCGATACTTTCAGGAGTGGTCCAGAATGACTGTATAACTGTGTATTTATTAGAAAGAAACTGAGTGATTTTTGGAGTGGTCCAATAATATTTGTTGTGGCTAGGGATATAGCTCAGTGTTAGAGTACTTGCTTAGCACATATAAGGCTTTGGGTTCTATCCCCAGCACCACACAGACACATACACACACACACACACACACACACACACACACACGCACATTTCATTTGTAAAAATTGATCAGTAGTATGTATGTATAAACTTATTAAAGACTGAAATAGAGAAGAATGTGTACTAGGCAGCCCAGGTTTTCCTCTGTTTGACTGTCCCACTCGACTTAGTTCCCACTCGCACCTTTTTTCCCTCCTTAACAACTATCGATGTTTTGATGCTATCCTTCCAATTCTTTGTGCTCTCATCCCCCTCCTTCCCTTTTGAAATCTAACAAGGAAAAAGGATTCTTAGCTAAATATGTTGTATAACAGTTTATGGTTATTAATGTTTGATCAACTCATATTACTGTACTTTTTAAAAAAATACTTATTACGTGGTCCTTTAATCAGTGTGTTCAGTGAACATGTCATTGCCAGAAGGTTTTTTAATTTTATTTTTTTAAGCTTTGGCTATAAGACAGTCAAATGTTAGGTTTCCAAAGCCCTGACTTCTAATCTTGGGCTATTTGAGTAATTATACCTTGGGTGAACCATTTTAGGCCTTCTTTGAGCCAGTGTAAAATTTAAGTTCAGCCTATTGTACAACCGTATCTTTGATTTGGAGGTAGTTGACTTTTCAAAAGGATGGAGAAGCATGGTTGTTTTATCACTGCTTTTAGAGGGTGCTGCTAATCACTTTTGGTTAATTTGGAAGCCTTGGTTAGGAATTGAAACCTCTGTTTATAGTAGTTTTCATATAGAAAATATACTATCTAACTTTAAGTAGTCTTATTTTCCCAAGTTCCTCAATTCACTACCTTTCCCAACATACATATTTCAGAAACTATTCTAGTGGGAGGGGAAACAATGTCCAAATATACTTTTTAAGGTATATGGTTTTATTTCTGTAGTGCAACAAAATTAATCACATGTTAATGTTATATCTTGAAGTTTTATAGTTTTATTTTTACTTCACTGAAGTCCTAGGGAGTGATAGCCATTTATTTTCAGTGTGGAACTGTGAATTGCCTTTTGTGTTTTGTTGTTTTTTTCTGGAAGTTTTTTGAGTGAGGAGTTAAAAACAAATGACAGCAACCAAAAGCAGCTTCTATTCAGAGTTTTTTTAATAGTCTCACGTGGAAAAGTTCCCAATGCATTGTCTCTTGCCTAGGTTTTGTACAATTCAGAGTCATTCACTCTGTTTTCGTTAGCTAGTCTCATTGCTTTTACTCTTCGTGCCCTGAGAGGCTGTTTGTTGTAGTAGCCAGTAACTCTTCTAAAGAGTACATTAGGTCATGTCACTGTTCTCTCCAAAACTTTCCAAAGGCTTCTTCCCTTATTCAGAAAAGTGAAAGTCCTTAGAGGCATTTATAGTATCTTATACCTATCCCCCCAACCTCCAACTTTGGGAAACTATTTCTACTACTCATTCACAGTAACCTCCTTTGTGTGCTTTGCAAATATCAAGTGTGCCTGGTTTGGTCCCTTTCACATTCGTACATTACTGTATCAGAGAAACTTTCTTTTGTTTCATTGCCTATGCATTGAAGTAGTATTGCTTTCACCCTCCTTTTTTCTTTATCTTCTTTCCTGCCTTTTTTCCCCCTATAACACTTACCAGTACTTGATTCAGGTTGTCTAAGCTTAGGAAAGCAGAATTTGGGAACTTCTTGGGAGGTAAGACCTTATTCTAGTGAGGGCTCTTCAGCAGCAGATACTGGATGCTTCCTGTTTCCTTGACTAGTGTTGCAACATGACTCCCACTTCAGCACTGCAGTACTGTCCTTTATTTCAAAGTAGCTGCACTTATTTTGAATTCTTTTTTTTTTTTTTTTTTTTTTTTTTTTTTTTTTTTTTTTTTTTTTTTTTTTTTTTTTTTTAGTTTGGGGAGTGGGGATGACTGAGTAAAATTCCACTGCAACTAACACCTTTTAAATTGTTATTAATAAGTTGTGGCCATTAGCTCATTGTATATACATACTCACGTGAAGAAAACAATTCAATGCTAAATAATCAGTTGTTTGGAGATTTTACTCTAATGTCTTTACTAATGGTATGCATCAGAATTCCTTGTGAAACTTTAAAATTCACATACTTGGGCACCACTCTGGACCTCTGAATCAGTATCTTTGGGGCAAGGCCTGAGTATTAATTCTACCAGATGGAGCATTTTATAAGCTGCTAAGGCTGATCATTCAAAGGCATGTTGATCTAGAACAGTGATGGCGAACCTTTTAGAGGTTTCAATGATAAAACAGCCCACTGCGACATGTGTGCCATAGGTTTGCCACCACTGATACAGAATGTCCCGTTCTCTCCTTCCCTTTCCTTGATCTCTGTAATCTTTGATCTTCTAAATTCTACCTCAGACAGATACACCTGCATGACTTTCCTCTCTGCCCTTGTTAGAAATCACATTTCTCTGAACTCCAAAACATGTATGTACTTAAGTTTTTCATTGGTTCCTAATCTTACTTATTTCCAGATACAGTCCAATAAAGTTTAAGCTTCCTAATGACAGGTTCTATGTCTGATGTATCTCATCACCACACAGCTTAATGTTTTTATATAGTATGTGCCTCCCTCTTTCCTAACCTACCACCCCTTCTAATTTTGAGAAAGCTGATTTCTATTTTCATAATGCTTAGTGAAATTCATAAAAATGTTGGTGGTATGTTAAACTAGTCTTAAGGCATTTTTCATAAAATGTCAGCTTTCTACATTTGGCTCTTGAGAGGCTGCTTCTCATTTATAACTTGTGTAAACTTGTGTTTCTGTGATAAACATAGGACTTAGAGATGTCAAGCTAGCTTTTCCCTTACAACGTTTGTCAGACTTGGTAATTATTGGACATGGTTCTCCATAGGTCTTAAATGTTATGCATGTCTTATTAGTAGAGGTACAGAAACTGTCTTTCATCTAAACTATATTTTTCAAGGATGTTAATATGTAACAAGCAACTTTAGAAGATAGTTTCTGTAGTGCAAAGAGCAGATTTGCTTACTGTCTAGTGTAATAAAATTGTATAAAACATGTTTACTCCCTGTAGAACATGTTTACTTAATGTTCAGTAAAAATAACATCACCTTCCAGAGAAAAGAATGGGCATGCTTATTCCTATTATTAAAATTTGGCTTCCTGTCCTGTAACACATCCATTGCATGTACAGTTGTCTGCTTGCCTTTTTAAGGATTGGATCTCTGAGGTCTGACTTACAGACTAACACTCTGCTATTGCCCTGAGTGGTATCTTACATCATTTTTTAGCATCCATGAAACTATGATAGAATAACTTGTTAGTCTGCAAGGGTAGTAAATTCTAGACCCTTCACAGTTCTTGACAGTAATAGAAATACTATTCTTTTCAGAACTGCAAAAGAGATTTTTCTATAAATCTTACTGAATCTGAATGATGCTAGAATTTAGGTCCCTTATGAATATACATTACAGAGAGCTCCTCCTGGTCCTTGTCACACTCAAAGAAGTTTATACTTGTAATCCCATGGAAAGGTTATTGGAATTCTAGCGAGGTAATTCCAATCTACCACTTCCAGTGCAACCCATGATGAGAATAAAGACACTGAGACACATTTATAGTTATGGGGAGCCAAAGGGGTCCTAAGTCCAGCCAAGATAGTGGTTCACCAGAACAAAGGCCTCAACTCAGGGTCCAATCCAGATTTTACTAATTCGTGAAGAAGGGTGTGGCTTGAGGATAAGTGTGAGAAAGGCGGGAAGTACTGAGTGCTATGAGCTGGGCTAGATAAGTGGCCTGAGATCACCTCTGCAGTATGCAGAGGGAAGGATATGCAGAAAGAGTGATCTGAATAATACAATTGAGGTATCATCGAATGTTTTGGGGTGGTGCTTCAGTTCTGATGTGTAAACTTTTCTGCCCTGGGAAGTCATAGCTTCTTATCTCAAGGCTCGATCCCAGTTGACAGCGTGGAGCAGTGGCTTGGTGGCTCTTCATCCCATCCCATGGCTCAGTCATGGTTTTTGGGAGTCATGGGGCGGGGTAACAGTGACTATTGACTAGTGACAGTGACTGTTGCCTAGCTTCAAAGATTATACATCAGCATCTCAGCCAGCCCTATTTACACTGTTTAAAGCCACTTGAAGGAATAAAGAAATGGCCTAGCCAGTGCTATACATATCAGTACATGGAGATAGGGCCAGGTTTTGCCAAAATGAAGAGAACTGCTCTTTATTCAAGGAGAGTCCTCTAGGTGGTCCTCCATAATACATTATGGTTTTTTTATCCTGTATCTTATGAAAATAAATTTTTTCAAGTTAAAAGACTGTCATTCTGAGATTTTTCCTTTTGTAAAATGATGGTATTAACAGTCCTACCTGCCTTTCCTTCTCCCTCTCTCTACTCAGAAAATAAAAGCATTGCTGTTTGAATGAGATGCACTGATAAGCTTGTTGATTTGTTTTTCTTAAAGCTGAGATTTGGAATATATGTTGTTTTCATAAAATGATGTATTTAGGAGGGCACTCCAAAAAATTTGGCTATAACATGAATATTTAAAGATGATAAACTAATAAATTTAGTTAAATGGTAAAACAATATATTGGATACTAACAATATCAAGAAAAAAGGTAGAACTGTTGGGTAGGGATGAACAAGACAGTGTTGGAATTTTAGATGATGTTGCCAAGGTGACTTCTGTGTAAAGAGCCGAGCTATGTTAGAAGAATAGCGTTTGACTGTCTGAAGAGTGTGCCTTGTGGGTAGAGAGGGTACTGTTGGGACACACAGGGAGGCTGGTTAGAGTATTACTCTTTTCTCTCTGCTCTCTGTGCTTCTACTAGAGCACTTTTATGTTTATATATTTATTACTTTTTCACATAATGAATAGGTTTTCTTCCTTTAAAAACAAAGTTTTGAAACTACTGAACTATAGCATGACTTCTAAGATATTTGTAGTTCTCTTTTGACAGTCTCCCGCAGTCAGCCTAAGTCCCATAGCAGTGGTTTTTTTTTTTTTTAATTTGGCATGTACTTGAGTGCCGTGTTCAACCTGATTTATATGGTTTATCTTTTAATTCCCACATACATTATATACATTTTTTTTTCCTGTTGAGAAATGGCCAAGACCACTTAAAACAGTTAGAGAATAATTCTAGGTAGTACGCTATCTAAAACCTCTCTAGTCACTCATTACTTACCTTGTGTTATTAAATATAAAAGTTTGCTTTCAAGTCTTGTTTGAAAAGCAATTACCTTTTCCTTCAAATACTATCCTGTCCCTCTAGGTGCATCATTATTTCTCTTCCCACTCCTCCTTCTCGTCTTCCTTCTCCACCTCTTTTTCTTCTAGTACATGTTTGCACTACATAATGATTACATTTATTGTGGGGAATTGGTCCATGCACATAACACTTTTATTTATTCCCTTTCCTCCATCTCTTGGTCCCCAAGGATTGCTCATTCCTTAGGTTTATATCTTGACTGCCCATTCTTTCCACTCTCCTTCATCTTTTTTTAATTGTCTGATCTAATTTAGCTTCTGTTGCTACTTTTTTGCTTTTTCTCATGTCTTTATTTCTAGTCTTTGCCCTTCTCTTGAGCTCTAAGCTCCTTGTTGTGGGCGACATGGATTCATATATCTAAAGCAGCTGATGTCATACCTACAGAAAAAAAAGAACATGTTCTTCCTCTCTCTTCCTTAGTAAGTGGAATCCTTGTCCAGTTGTTTAAGCTAGAATATATGATGATGGTCTTCAAAGATACAATATTCATTCCTTTTGCAGAGTTGAGTTAATGAATGCTTTTTGCAGCAAGACAAACCACATGCCCTGGGTAACTAGAGTATATCAGTAAGATGGTGCTGTGCAGACTTGAAGAATTTGGACTTTTGTTGGGTTGTTTTAGGGAGTATTCGAGGAAGTAGTGGAGATTTCCTTTGGAGTGGATCTTGTCAGTAAGTAGTAATTCTGTCACTGGCTGTCTTAATAAATCTTCCCTGCCAAGTAATAAGAATAAACTGGAATTGCTGAAGAAGCACCATCATTTAGGTTTGCTGGGGTTTTTTGTTTTTGTTCTTGTTTTCTGTTTTTTTTTGTGTGTGTGTGTGTGGTTTGTACAGAGTCCTGGTTTTTGCCTGTCAGAATTTATTCCGTGCTACCTGATTTTTCCTCAGTTCCATCATGATTGCAGGACCTTTTCTGATGTTGGTGAGTTGTGAGATTCTGTTTGATAGAAATAATACCACCTGCCAGCTGTGAGAGCCACTTTTCTGTCACTTATTTGGTGTAGAAAATTAGGTAGCATTTGAATAGCAGGAAGATGGAAGAATTTTTTAGAGTACGCAAGGAGTGATCAAAATAATATAGTAAATGTTTAAACTTAGTAAAGATATTACAGTAAAAGGCACATTGCCATTAATATCCCTCAAAATACTTTCTGTTCAGTTCGAACACACTTGTCCCATCACTCTTGCTAGTTTGTGAAGCAGTTTTGGAAGTCCCCTTTCATGAGTGTCTTTATGAGTCGTGGTCAAAAATATGGTGACTGCTGTTGCTGGGTGCTGTCCAACAGAAAAGCAAGGTGATAAAAACATTATGGTGTGTCCTCATTCACCTTATTCTCTGGTTCTGGCACTCTGTAATTTCTGGCTCTTCCCAAAGTCAAAGTGACTATAAAAGGTAAACATTTTGAATCAATTCAGAATATTAAGGCAACCACTGATATCCACAAAAGAGGACCTCCAGAAATGCTTCAAAAAGTGGCAAGAATGATGGAATAAGTGTGTTTGAAGTGAGGGGAAGTGTTTTAAAGGGGATTAATAGCCAGGCATCTTTTACTGTAATGATTTTTTAATGTAAATGTTCACTGTACTTTTTGATCGTACCACGTGAAAACAGAGAATTTCATGCTACTGACTGTGGGAGAGGCAGTTAAAAAAACTTGTTTTACTGAAAATACATCAGTGGGATCTAATTTTGTATTGAAGTGGAAATCTAGTTCGTTTATTTGCTGCCTGGAGAAGGGAGACTAGGAGTAGGGTTTTATAATTGTAGTATGTGGGTCTTTTAAAGCTGAATGTTTAAGTACTTGCTATGTGCTGGGCACTGAGTACTTAAAATATTTATGATTTCATTAGAACTTCTGTATTTTACAGATATAAATAGGCAATAATAATACCTCCTTCCGGGGGTTGATGATACCTGGTGCTTCATAAGCATTCAATGAACAATAGCTACTGTTGTTTCCTTCTGTTAGCTATGTGACTTGGGACAAGTCACAGATTCCTAGGAATGTTAGTTCTAATACTACTTTATGGGATTGGCATAAGGATCAAAAATTACACTGGAAGCATTTTAGAATATGAAAGCACTGTACAAAATAAATACTAATCTCAATTTTTTGTCTTACATTGATAGGTAAATGACTGCAGCTGGGTTATGATGTGTTGGGGCCAAATTTTATAGTGTCTTGAGTACAGGGTGAGAAATTTAGATTTTATGCTGTAGATGTTGGCAATGGGATTTAGAGGAGGAGGATGATAAAAGTGGTGGCATAGGAAACTTGGAAGAGCACCTGGAGGCTCCAGGATCTAGGAAGATCTTTTCAGCTAATTACTGCTGGTCAGGATTATTGAAATCACAGTAGACATGAAAAATCTGGGGCATTTTTAAAGAATTCTTGCTGTTCTAAGTTGGATGAGAGATGTAGAAAAGAAAGATTTCCTGTAATTTAGTTTTGGGAATGGGGTAACTTTGCTTAGATATAAGTGGTTAATATGTTTGAAGAAACAGCGTTGTGATAATGTACTGTACAAGATGAGTAGAAGCTTTTAGTTTGAGGTATTTATTTGACTTTCCCCATAATAGAGACCTGAAGTAGAATAGAAAAAATAAAAAGATAAGAAAGAGCTAAGAAAATTGAAATTTTAAAATTACATTAAACTGTAACTTTAAGACACAAAAATTAAGAATCTTAAAATCTTGATTTTCTTGTCTCTTTTTTAGCTAGTCTTTATGTTTTCCTATCCTACCTCAGACCATGATTTGTGTGTAACATGTAAAAAGAAAGCTTTTCGGAAAGGGTACAAGTACAGAGATCAGCTGTAAATAATTTGCTCTTAAGATAAAATAAATATACATATATTAGAAATATGATTAAAAACTGCTATTTGAGATATAATATTACTTTGAAATGCATCAAAAATGCTAGAGAAAAAGATGAATAGCTGTTTGATTAGTAAAGCAAAATGTTAATTGTCCATAGAATCCAGTTACTGGACACATGGGTGTTCACTATAAAATTCTCCCAACTGGGCCAGGGTTATAGCTCAGTGGCATAAGCCCCTGCCTGGCAAGCACAAAGTCCTGAGTTCAATTTCTGGTACCAGAAAAAAAAAAAAATCAAAAAAAACAAAGCCCCAAACAAAGCAAACCATAAAATTCTCTCAACTATTTGCTTATTTGAAAATTTTAGTAAAATATTGGAGGAAGGGACAGGATTATAAACTGTTTGCTAAAACCGTGTCTGGATGGTTTTTACCTACCTGATCAGAGACTCTTGTTTTCTCTGTAGGAACTTTCCGCTGTACATTTTGCCATACAGAGGTAGAAGAGGATGAATCAGCAATGCCCAAAAAAGATGCACGCACGCTTTTGGCAAGGTTTAATGAACAAATTGAGCCCATTTATGCGTTGCTTCGGGAGACAGAAGATGTGAACTTGGCCTATGAAATACTTGAACCAGAACCTACAGAAATCTCCGCCCTGAAACAGAGGTAAGTGGAGCCTTGTGCCCTTACCAAGAATCCTTTTAAACTTTCACTGGTAACTTTGCAAAGTGAAAGTGAGTAATTTACCAGAAGACTAAAGACTACTAAGTTACATAGGCTCACAGTTCCTCCATATTTATCTTATTAACTTGTGCCTGTGATGCAATTTGCAGACTAGTGTGGTGTTAGAAATCTTTAATTAGTCAGATTCGACTTCAACTACTCACTTTGTTTGAGCCTGCAGCAACTCAGCCAATTATTCATTAATCCCAAATTTGTTGTGCCTCTTCGATTTTCCTAGTCAGCTTTTGAAGGCTGAAATTCTTTCAGGAGTACAAGATTTTCTTTTTTTGTTTTTTGGGAATATTTAACCACAAGTTTCTTTCTGTCTGTAGTTTTGAATGTAACTTTCTTGAAAGTAAAATATTATGTTTCCTATAGGTTAAGACTTCTAACAGTGGCTCCCTATTTTATCAGTGTGCACTAATGCTGGAATTGCAGAGGCAGCTTAGTTCTGCCATGTCATGGCTGCTGTTATATTCTGTTTTTGCAAAACATAAATGAGAACTACATTTAGGCAGTGTTCTAATACTCTACCCCTTTCCCCCTTAGCTATGTCAGGATACATTGATATCTACCTCTACTCCCTTTTTTAGATTTCAGCTCCAGTTGTACTTTTTTTTTTTTTTTTTTTTTTTTTTTTTTTTTTGCGGCACCAGGGATTGAACTCACAACCTCGCGCCTGCCAGGGCAGGCACTTAAGGCACTGAGCCAAACTCCGGGTCCTGGTTTTTTGAGGCAGGGTTGCACTATGTAGCTCAGGCCGGCCTTGCGCTCGCGTTGTAGCGCAAGCCGGCCTCGAACTCACAATCCTCCGCCTACCTCAGCCTCCCGAGTGCTGGGATTAAAGGCGTGCGCCACCACGCCCGGCTCCAGTTGTACTCTTAATGTTTTATTTTCTCTGATGCTGATGTAACAGAATACTGAATCCTGAGCAAATTATGTTTCTTTTGGGTAGTTGAAAACAATTTGATTGGACAGAAAGTTTTGTATCTGTGTCAGTTATTGTGAATTTTCTAATCTAGCACCATATAGAAAGTTTTTCCCTATGGTAACAGAAAATCCAACTAGAAGTAGATTGACCACTGAGCAAATTTATCCTGCATGACCAAAAGCCCTCAGGTAGTACAGTTCAGAATTGATTAAATAATCCCGACTTGTTCCACCCTGTATTCCGCTGCACACAGCCTGTTGGTTGTTCTCTTAGGACTATGAGGAAGCTAACCTAAAGTATCCATGTCCTTCTAGGGTATCATGTACAGTTACCCTATGAAAATGTCCAAATGTAGGAAAAGGGTTGATAGTTTCCTTGTGTTTAATTTTAAAACAGCTTTCCTAGAGCACCCCCTTCATCATGTCTATCTCCAAATGTCTCATTGGCTAGAATTACTTTTATGCCTATGTGTTAGTCAGCATCTGGCAGAGGAAGTGAGATCACATATTGGTGCTTAGACCAGTTAAGCTCCTCCTAGGAAACTGTTGGAGTTCTTTGGAGCGACTGGCCACCAGTATTTGAGATGAGATTGGGTGCATTCAGGGTGGTCTGGTTGTAGACTATACACCAATATTTGAATAAAACTAGTAAGCAAAGATGCTGGTAAGCAAAGATGGAGAGAAGTAAGAGTTGGTAGGTAGGGAACCACTATTATCTATGTACAGGTAACCTTAAATTTTGTTACTCTCATTTGGTTTCTTACCAAAATTTATGTTTTTTCTGCCCATTTGAGTTAATTTGTAGCTCTAACCTAGAAGACTGTGAGGAAATTTTATTTTACAAAAATATTAGGTTTTCTGAGCCTGTAGGTATTTCATGTTGAAATATGCTCCAACATTCTCTAATTCCTTTCTATGCAGTATAATACTATCTGAATTATCCTCATGTTTCTTCTACCTATAGTTAATTGTTCTATTTTCCAAGATGCATTCAGTCCCCACCACCAATAGCATCCTGCCTCTAATGTTGCCCACCTGCCACACACCCCTCCCACTTCGAGTTCAGGATTTTATTTAGATAATCCTTACTCAATGACCCGAGAGGATCGTAGTGTACAGCAACACCAGAAGCCCCAGAGCAGCTTGCTGTATCGTCACCTTCTTAGGAAGAATGATGGTAACGCCAGGAATGAGAAGAATCTGAAATAGAGTAAATAAACTGACCGGACTGAGAAAACCTAGTGGCCTGGTCACCAAGGAAGAAGGCAAGTGGAGATAGGCAAGAGAGACAGTGGGGTTCCTGGAGCTCCAGCCAGAACCAAGGTACTGTCATCTCCATGTGGTCAGGGAGAAACCACTGGGGCTAGGTTAGAGGATGCCACACTAAGATGGCACCACCAAGCATCTGACAAGCTCCATGTCTGGATAGAACATCCTGTGAATGATGTTGATTTGGGCATCATTACTGTAAGATCATAAATTTCTGTAGTAGCCCATCCTGTCCCAAGGATGCAATAATCCATTCTGCCCCCAAATACAAGAAAAGAGTTGTCAGAAGGGTGGAATGAGAGTTCAGAGATGGTATTTTGGTTTGCTTGTTTCGTTTCATTTTGTTTTGTTTTTGATATGTTATTAGTTTGGTTACTGATCTGTAATCACTTAAATTCAAAGTTCCCTACATCAGGAACTAGAGGCTGCCTCTACAGTATTGTCAGTAGACATAACCCAAGAGCTGATGGAGAGTTCTAGCCTGTCAATAAGTCAACTCAATAATAATATTTATAGGTTACCTTTTTTTCCATCGTCTCTTAGCACTCATCTTAAAAATCTTTTAAAATTTAGTTTCCAAGGGTTAGGGCTGTAGCACAGTAGTAGAGTACAAGGCCCTGAGTTCAATCTTCAGCATCAAAGAAAAGGTTTTGAAATAATACTCCTCTTTCACCTGTAGGTGGTATCTTTTGAAATCTCTGAAATTTAACAATGAATTGTCATTTATGTCATCTTCAGGAGAAATGTGTACATTTTCTCTCTCCATAGAGAAATTTAAAAGAAAAAAGGAGTGAATTTGGATTTCTTTCTTCTAGATTTTCTTTAGGTTACATTGGCTGGTGATTTAGATTTGTAGTGAAGGTAGAAATAAAATTCATGGAGTCAACTATGTAGTTAAAAGTGTCTTCTTTAAAAAATGTTGATAGTGGGAGCAAGGAAACAAATGAGAGGAGGAAAAGGAAGTGATTGAGACATAGAACAGATAAAATGGGTACCAGGAAGAAAAGGTTGTGATACACAACCTTCTTCTACTTGTGTGGTACGCAAAGTAGCTCTGAGTTCAGCTATAATCATGATGAAAATTACAGGGGAAGTGCTAGAAGGCATGGATTAAATGACTAAATCAGGATGGACTGGATAACTAGAAAGAGTTGGTTTGACTGCAAAATTAGCACAGGCTTGTAGATTCCCAGAGGCAGGACAGGAGGGAGGGGAGGGGATGAGTTCTAGGGTATCTTCAGAGGATGAGCAGTGTGTAAGGAGTGAGGTAATGGGCCAGTTAGATTCGTGGATAGAGAAGCCTAAGCACTAACGGAAGCCCAAGTGTGTATGAAGTGTGTCTAGAAAGAGTTGAAGAGCACTGGGCTCAGCAGAATAAACAAGGGATTAAAATGAAGGAAGAATGTTAAATAGCTTATAAGAGAAATGAAATGTTGGTTAAATTAAGAATGAGACAGTAACCTCATAGGAAACTGTTGTATTTTTGGAAAAGATCTAGCGAAATAGAAGAGATGCCATGGAGAACTGTGAAGCCAAGAGTTAGTAGCTGCTGAAAAAAATACAGCAAAAGTTTAGAGTGAGTAGGAGTCCAAGAAACATGAAGATTGTTTATGGGGTAAATCATAGCTACCTAAACAGAAGGAGGGAGAGTCATGCATAGAAATTGATGCAGAAAGCATCAATAGCAGGCAAATTTGAAATGGATTGAGAGTGAAAGCAACAAAGAGCAGCAGAAAGATGGAAAATGTGGCTTAACTTATAGAAGTGGGAGAAGCTGCGAGTCTGGAGAAAGGTGAGTTCTGAGCAGACCCATAACATGCGAACAGGCAAAGACGGTCATGGGGAAGAAAGATAAAGGGCAAAGCATAGGCTGTGACTGAGAAACAGACCACAGTCCCTGTGGGGTGGAAACAGAGCATCAGTGTAGATACGGAAATCAAAGATAAAATGTGGTAGAGAAAGAAACTGGTGTAGAGAGAGACGTCTCACGTGGCAAGAATAGCATGTTAATCCTGAACCAAGGCCTGGCTTTGTCGAATTCTTTTCTGACTTCTTCCCTGGTTGGTACACAATACCACCTTGGATTATTCTGGGCTGCATTGAGGGAATATTTTTAAAAATACAGTATGTGTTTTATTTTGTTTCATTTTTATTTTTTTAAACAAAATTATCCTGAAAGATGTTACTAGGGCAGTTTTTGTTTGGTTTTGCCTCTTAGTGAATTATGTCATTCTGTTCTCCTAAATAGGTTTATGCACCCATCTCACTCTGTAAAAACTCAGTTGTAGCTGGGCATGGTGGTACATTCCTGTAATTCTAGCACTCTGGGAGGCTGAGGGAGGAGGATCACAAGTTCAAGCTTGCAACCTAATGACTTAGTGAGACCCTGCTGGTCTGGGGATGTAGCTCAGTGTGAGGGTCTGGGGTTCAGTCCCCAGTACTGTAAAAAATAAAACACCTTTATATACACCAGAGACTTCAGTGTTTGAGAAATTTAATAGTAAATGCAACATCTTGTTCTAATCCATACAGCTTTCACTCTGAGTTATTGAAGATATTTCTCAGAATTGTTGAAGTATGTATGCTTGTTGATAGCATTTATTTATAATACTTCAGTCATTACTTCTCTAGCCATCCTTCTTTTCCCACACCAAGATGTCAATTTTTCTTCTTCCTGTACTCCTCTTTTGTTTTTATACAGCAAGGACCGATCAGCCAGTACTGCTGGAGCTGCTGGCCAGGCAGGAGGTCACCACCGGGAAGCATGGGCCACCAGAGGGCCCTCCTATGAGGACTTATACACGCAGAACGTTGTCATTAACATGGATGACCAAGAGGATGTTCACCGTGCCTCCCTGGAGGGGAAATCTGCCAAAGAGAGACCCATTTGGCTCAGAGAGAGCACTGTCCAAGGGTCATACAGTTCTGAGGAGATGAAAGAAGGTAAGATAGATGTCAGCAAAAATGAGTATGTCTTCAGGCCAGTAGGAAATGAACTTGATTTAGTAGGACACTACCTAGGTAATTCTCAGTTTTATTGACTATTCATTGCTCCTATTTTATAAAAACAATCAATTGTATTATATCAGGAAGTAAGAAATTGAGCCATGAGCATTAAAACCAACCAGTATATTTATATTGTTCTTCAGTGTAGTCAAAATACCTTCTTAAAATGCAATTTTAAAGGCTGGACTGAACTACACAGTGCGACCCTGCCTCGAAAAAATAGGGCCGGGAGTTTGGCTCAGTGGCTTAAGCACCTGCCTGGTAGGCGTGAGGTAGTGAGTTCAATCCCCAGTTCCGAAAGAAAAAAAAAAAATACTCAATTTTTAAGTTGCCGTGGCTTTATCTTTATTTCTTGGAAAGTGCTTTTATGTTCTAGATGGTCAAGTTTACCTCTCCTTTAATCTTCTATTGCCCTAATTTATATTTTATATGCACTGTATTTTTCTGAATTGGCAGTCATTAAGTATATAGTAGTCCAAAAGTCTTTTTTTTTTTTTTTTTTTTTTTTTTTTTTTTTTTTTTTTTTTTTTTTTTTTTTTTTTTTTTTTTTTTTTTTTTTTTTTTTTTTTTTTTTTTTTTTTTTTTTTTTTTTTGTCTTTTTGAGACAGGGTATTGCTTTGCAATTTAGGCTGGCCTTGAGCTCACTTTGTAGCCCAGGCTGATCTTGAACTTGCAGTAATCCTTTTGTCCTCAGCCTCCCAAATATTGGGATTACAGGCGTGCGCCACCACGCCCAGTTTAAGTTCAAACTTTTTAATGTTCTTTCTTCACAAATATCAGGAATTTATATATACACCAGGCTCTGATGTATATATAAAAGATACCATATGTGTAAAAGATTAAGCATTCTCACAGTCCAAGAAGATTGATAGAAAATTTATTGTACATTTTGAAAACTTCTGTGAGCCAAAAGGGTTAGGAATTGCATGATAATCTTCGTAAGTTTGAGAGCTGCAAGATTTTACTTTTTAAATTCTAGGTAACTGGATTCAAGACTTTGGGTGATGATAGAAAATGAGAGACTAAGACTAGACAAAGACTATTCAGAAATGGGAAAGCAGGAGTAACAGGGAGTCTCTGTACTTCTGGTTAGACTTCATCAGCTGCCATTCCCAGGTTGTGTATCATTACTAGCATATTACCTGAGTGGGATTATTTAGTGCTAAAGAATCATCAGACACTGAAAACCACTTATGTTTTAGCCTTTCCTCTAACCTCTTTTCCTATTTTATTTTATTTATTTAGTGAATTTATTTTTTGAGACAGGGTCTCAGTATGTAGTCCAGACTGGCCTTGAACACGTGGTGATCCTCCTGTTTCAGTTTCCTGAGTGCTGGGATTACAGGCATGCACCACTATGCTGGGCCCTCTTTTCCTTTTTTAAATTTATTTTTGATATACTATATGTACTAGAAATTATTGAAGTAGCATGGAATTTTAGGTAGTGATAGTAAAAGTAGGTAATACCTCTAGTGGAATTCTCTTTGATATTTTAATCCCAGCCAGAGAAGTTTTCCTTGACAACCATTTTATTAATTAGTTCTTTATATTTAGTTATTTTGATTCAAATTATTCTAGGTTATATAGTAGTTAGGCTGTTTAATGGACTTGTTTCTCCCAACTTGGCTTCTTGCCTGTTTTTGAAGCAACCAAACCTTTACTTTGGACAAAATTAAGTAACATTATTATTAACCAATATTATACACAGTTAAGCTCATAAGTTTAACATTTTATATTTATAATTCCTAGAATAGTAGACTGTGACTTGGACAGGCTGTGAATAAGTCATCTAGTCAACTCAAGTTTTCTTTATAAGACAGGATACTATACTGTCATATCTAAATTTATAGTTGTACCTTGGTGCACCAAACTACAATTCGTAGAACAAATTCTGCAGGCAGAATCATGGAAAGAATTAAGTTCAGGAACCAAGGTACTGCTGTATCTTTGTTAAATTTCATGATGTGGAACAGGTTCCAGTCGATCAATGTATGAAATGAGTCTCATTTGTCCTACACTTAGTTTTCCTCAAACTTGAAGTAATATTGATGTCTTTGTGAATTTTCCAGACATCTCTGATACTCTCATTAATTAATTCTCATTTCTTTTGATTCTGCTTTCCTTATAAGTGATCCTCTTCCCCCAAACCACCTCTGCCCACAGTTTTTTATTTTAATTGTCTTTTTCCAGACCATCTCTAGTCATAGTGTACTTTTCTCAAGATGTAGTGACCAGAACAGAACATGATGTTTGTACATGGGTTAATGTTTAATGATTTCAGTTTTATTTCCAGTATCTTTTTGGGGCTTACTTAACATTTTGTTGCTTTGGTTTCAAAAACATGTTAAGACATGAACTTAGGGAACATGTGCAGAGGCCTTTTAGGCCACTCTCCTGCTTTGTATCTGATAGCTGTTTAATATACGTACTTAAGATTATGTAGGCAGATTTCCTTGTACTTCCTGTATAAAAATGGACCTTTTACCTTTCTGCCCACTTGTCTTGGTTACTGTTCACTCGCTGCTGAGACAATACCTAATGCCCAAAATTAGGGAAGGAAAGGTTTATTTCTTACAGTTTTGGGGGTTTCAGTCCATACTTAGTTGGCTCCAAGGTGGCGTGGTGGGGCAGCCATTCATGGCGGCTGCCAAACAACAAGGCTCACTGACAGAAAAGAGAGCCAGAGAAGACACGCATTCCTCCTGCCCTTACTCTGTATGTCAGCTCCACCCCTGGGCAGGTGCAACACATCACCAATCCCAATGCTAGACAAAAAACCAATCACAAACACCAGACTCAGCCCCATCCAAATTACATGAGGCCTTGCGGGGACACAGGACAAACCAATACACCACTTACACAACCTTCAGCCCTTCCTGGAGTTCTTGCTGCAGCTTGGCCTTTTAAGCCCCCAGACCTGCATTGCATCATCAGTGAACTTAAATGTTTTGCAGTGTACATTCTCTTTATAATTTATAACTACTAAATTCAACTGTTCCGAGAACTGATGCTTCTGCTTTGCAATCCAGAAATGCATTCATTTTTCCTTGTTTCTTTTTTGTCTCCAACCAAATAATTCCTTTTTTCTCCAAATGTCTTCAGATCTTTATCAGAAATCTTTTAATGTGACTTTATTTACTTTACAAAACTAATTTGCTTTTTCCCTTAATTTTATATTCAATTTAAAGATAACTTAAAGTACAGTGTTGATAAGATAAAACTATGTTGTAACATTGTTTTATTAGCAATTATTCTCTTTTTTGGGGGGGTCAGTGACCAGGGATCCATCTCACGACCTTGCGCTTGCCAGGCAGGCGCTTGTGCTGCTGAGCTAAACCCCGAGCCCCTAGCAATTATTCTCTTGAGACATGCATTCCTTGCCTTTTTTTCTTTTTTTCCTATCAAAATACTGCATTGGCAGTAGAATTGGGGAGAGGAAGTTCTGCCCTTGATGATGTTTTGAAGTAATTAAATTTAATTCTCATTTTGACATACATGTTATAAGCCTGTCTTCTCTGACCTCATTTTTTCTCTTATTGCCCAAATTCTTATCTTGAAAGTTCATTTTTTCCAAAATGAACAGCATTCCATCCAATCCACTTTGATGTTTTAATGAGAAGATGCTTTTACTTTGTGCATTCTTTTCATATAATGGAAGATAACACTTTCCCAAGTACCAGGTCCATTCTAAACACTTCACAATCATTCCATCTCTGCAGTATGTCACCGAAGTATATACTATTATTTTTTTCCCCTTCTATACTTGAGAAAATTGAAGCAGAGATAATGTAACTCAGGCAAAATTACACAGCTAGTAAGCATCAGTATTTGAATAAAATCAAGTTCTGAAAACACTTTTGATGTGTTTTATATATTTAAAATGGCAAATGTTTGGTATTATCAGAATGCAGAATGTGAATGTTCTTACATTTTTTTATCTGCAATGGGTACACAAAATGTTAGGTATACGGTAAGAGAAGAGTTACTTTTTCAGTTAGATACTTTTTCATAGAGAGTTCAAAGTATGCTTAGTTTGCTTCAGAAAATAAAACTGCCATTTATTCACTCATGCATTAAATACATATTCATTGCCTAACAAGTGGCAAGCATTAGCTAGGTGCGTGAGATACCAGTGAATAAAAGGGATAAATATCTTTTGTACTTCCTACATCCTTGGAAAGGGGAGAGATGACAAAGACAATAGACATAATTTATTCAGTATGTTAGAAAATAAGCGCCTTTGGGAAAAAATAGAGTACTGATAAGGTGACATTTGAGTAAAGACACAGAAGCTGTAAGGGAGTTAGTTGTTTGACTACCTAAAGGAAGACTGTTCCAGGGAGAAGGAACAGGCAGGGCCACTGCCTTGGTGTAGGAGTGTTTCACGTGTGTACCAGGAGGATCATGGTGTCCTTTGTGGCTGGAGCAGAATGAGTAAGGAGAGAGCAAGTACGGTGAAGGTTATCAGGAGTGGTGCATTGTAACTCTTTTGGCTTTGACTCTGGGCAAGATGAGCAGTGTTTTGATTTTATGTTATGCCACATTATACTTGGTCCTTCACAGGCATTATTTCATAAAGTCCTTAATGAGAACCCATACGTAGTAGATCCTTTTATCCTGTTTTACAGAAAAGGTACTGAAGTTTGGAGTTTAAGTAATTTGCTCAAGGTGGTACATGTGGAAGAACCAGGATTTAAATTCACACTGATACTTATAAAACCCATGTTCTTAACTATTATACTGCTTAACTCCAGTTCATGAGAAACATTTTGAATATTTTGTGGTTAGTGACCCAAGATATGCAATCAGTGATGTCTGCATTTTATTACATCATTATTTATTTAAATATAACACACTTAAATGTGTGTTTCAGTATAAAAGAATGGTGTTTTATATTTAAGTATTTTGACTGTCTGGGTTTTAACCCCCAGGTGGCATAGATATGGATGCATTTCAGGAGCATGAGGAAGGCCACACAGGGCCTGATGATAATGAGGAGGTCATGCGAGCACTCCTCATTCATGAGAAGAAGACTCCCTCTGCCACAGCTGGCTCCATGGGGGCAGCTGCTCCTGTAACTGCCACCAATCCCAGTGACTCTGAAAGTGAGACCAGTGAGTCAGATGACGACTCTCCACCCCGGCCAGCAGTGACCATGGCTATGCATCATCGGGAAGAGGATGAGGAAGACGACGATGAGTTTGAGGAGGTGGCAGATGACCCCATTGTCATGGTAGCTGGTCGTCCATTCTCCTACAGTGAAGTGAGCCAGCGGCCAGAGCTAGTGGCCCAGATGACACCAGAAGAGAAGGAAGCATACATAGCAATGGGACAACGCATGTTCGAGGACCTCTTTGAATGAGCTTTCTCTGCCTACTCCTCCTTTCTGTCATGCTCATTTCAAAAAGAAATTCCCTACCTTTGAAGAAAAATGTTTAAGTGGCTTTCTTGCCCTCTTGATAGAAAGCACCTGTTAATCTTTTACAAAGAATAATGGAAGAGAATGTTTGATTTTAATGCCAGAACTTCCCAGAAAGGTAGGTTGGCTGTAAGCATTCCCTTCTCCGCTATTCCCGCAGTGTTAATGTTACTGTATTTCCTTATCTGTTTTCTTTCCTTTTTAAGATGCCCTTTTCTCCCTTTTGAGATGAATGAGGGAAGTAAATTTTTTTTTGCATACTTTCAGAAACCTACTACAATTAGTAACAGTTTTGTTTATTCTTACCAAGGATTTAAACAGTTCTTTATATTGTCCCCAAACAAAGCAGCTTGCTGATAGGCAAATCACTGGCTGGGGGGAAAGGATCCTAAAACTCCATATTTGCCCTAATTAAGATTGGTAGCAACATGTAAGGGGAGGTGAGAATGTGTACAGAAGAGGGGCAGATATGCCTGAACCTTGTGATTAGTGTGTAAACCAGAATTTGTGTCTTTGGAATTGACCAGACTGGTAGAGTCTATTGTTTTGCTTAGTACCTTTTTGGTTTGGATTTTGGGTGACACAAAACAAAGTATGCTTAGTATACCATTATGAAGGAATTAAAGAAAACACGGGCCAAGGACAAAGAGTCCGTGTAAAGGGCTGAAGAGTGAAGAGCACTGGAAAGAATGCCTTAGAACAGCCTGTGACTGGGTTGGAAGTCCTTTAGGTAAACCCGAGTCTGCCACACCCACTATAGGCTTCTTGTCAGTGCTGTCAATTAAGGAGGCTGTCCCAGCAGAAATCAGCACAGACTAACTGATTATTTTCCTCTTCTCATCTTTTCAAAGCCTTTTTTTAGGTCTCTCTTTGGGTCCTTGTCAGACACGGTATTTTAGAGTGCATCCTGTATATTGTGGAGCATTGTAACCTCAAGAAGCATAATTTGTTTGGGTTCTAATGTGTAGCATGTTTTTCCTGAATGGCAGACTTTAAAAATAAAGGACAACTGTATTTCTTATAATATTTTTCTTGCATTGTAAGTTTTAAGTATTTATCATTTTGTAGTACATGTGTGAAATTAAGACGGCATCTTAGAGTACCTGAGCCTTGTGTGAAGTGGTGTTTCATTTTCTTGGGTCTATTAATGACTAAACAGTGACAATAGCTATTTTATACTAACTGAAATTTGTTAATGTCTAGCTCCATAACATCATGGAGCATAATTAAAATGTATATTCTTCTCATTAAAAACATGTTAAAGACTTCTTTCTCTTATTAGTCATATTTTTATATAATAGGTACAATTATATATGATTACACTTTTTCTGGCAATGTGTTGTTTTAAGAATGATCTTCGTGTGTGTCGTGTGTACATGAGCCTGTTCAAATTTAAACATTTTTTTTTCTAAATTTCATAACGTTAGAAGTTAATTTACATAAAGTGATAAGATAACCAGGGGTTAATTTTTAAACGTGGTTAATTTTTTAAATTATATGTTCTTTGTTTTCTTTTTATGTGAGTATATGTGAATGTGGAATTTTTGCTTTAGAAAAATGTCACAAGGGAAAATAGAGGTATGAATAAAGGTACTCATTGCACCAGTGTTTGGAGTGGAGATGCACTCACTAAATGTATATTAATTAGGAACGTTTTTCTATAAAATCACATAGCCATTAAATCAGTGTATTAACAAGAAAAGATAGCCATGTGTTAAATATAGAAGAATTTACTTTTTCCTCTGGGAGGGAAAGAGATTAAAAAGTGACGTATAGTGGTACTATAGTACCAGGCACTATTTTATTTAAATGTGTTTTTTTTTTTTAATCTGTTTTATTCAAGGATAAAAAGAAAAAGAAGAAGAAAAACAACAAAATTTCAAAACATGTCAGTTGGGGCAACAATGGTACATAGGTTGCTCATTGTCATCCCCAAATCATTCACCCAGAGCACAAGACATCTGCATTCAATTGTCCAAACAATACCAGTACAAATCTTTCTCTTCAGTGAACTCAGAGAAATCAGTAATATAACTATCTTGACTGTTTTTTTATATACATATACATACACATAAACTTACGTTTTTTCTTTGTCACACTAATGAAATAATATGTTTACACATGTGTCTTATTTATTTCATAAATGGATATGTTCTCAAGTTGCCTCCATTTACCTATAAAAGTGTTCAGTTTATCCTTCTTTATGGCTGAGTAGTGCTCCGTTGTGTAAAAGTACCACATCTTTTTTAATCCATTCCTCAGTCAATGGGCATTTGTTTCCAAAATCTGTCTGTTATAAACTGTGCTGCTATAAACATGGGTGCACATGTATCACTGTAGTTTGATTTTTTTAATTCTTTGGGGAAGATACCCGAAAGGGGGATAGCTAGATTGAATGGGACCTCCAATCCTAGTTTTCCGAGGAATTTCTACGCTCATCTCCACAGTGGTTGCACCAGTCAGCATTCCCACCTAGAGTGGAGAAGGGTTCCTTTTCCCCACAGTCCCTCCAGCGTTTGTTATTGCTTGATTTCTTGATACTAGGCACTCTTTCTGGGATGAGGTGGAATCTCAGTGTTCTTTTAATTTGCATTTCTTGAATGATCAGTGATGTTGAACATTTTTTCACATATTTATTTGCTGTTTGTATTTCTTCATCTGAGAATGTGTATTCATCTCAGATGCCCAATTTGGATTGGGTCTTTACATCTGGGAGGACTGATGATGATGATTATTATTATTAATTATTATTATCATTATTTTTGAGTTCTTTGTATGTTCTCCATGGTAATCCTTTGTCTGAGGTACAGTTGGCAAACACTTTCTCCCACTTTGTGGGTTGTCACTTCACTCTGTTGGTGGTTTCTCTTACTATGTAAAAGCTTTTTAGTGAAGTGAGGTCCCAGTTGTTGATTCTTTGTAATAGTTCCTGTGCAATTGGGGTTTTGTTCATAAAGTCTTTGCCTACACCGATGTCTTCAAGAGTTTTACCTACTCTCTCTTCCTGCATGTTTAATGTTTGTTTTACTATTAAGATCTTTGATCCATTCGGAGTTTAGCTTAGCACATGGTGAAAGATACAGGTCCAGTTTTAATCTTTGGCATGTGTAGAGCCAGTTTTTCCAGCACTAGTTATTAAAGAGGCCATCTTCTAGTGAATGTGTTTGGCACCTTTGTCAAAGATAAGGTGGCTTAGTGTGTCTGCACTTGTTTCTATATTTTCTAGTCTGTTCCATTGATCTTTGGGTCTTTTTTTTTCCCCTAGTGTCACAGTGTTTTTATCAAAGTAGCTTTACAGTGTAATTTCAAGTCAGGGATTGTGATGCCCCCGTTTTGTCTTTGTTGGCAAGGATTGCCTTTGCTATTCTATGTCTCTTCCAGTTCCAGATGAATTTTAGGATTGTTTTCTCTAATTCTGTGAGATTGGAATTTTGATTGCGAGTGCATTGAATCTGTGTAAGAGTTTTGGAGGTGTGGCTATTTTCACTATGGTTCTTCCTACCCAAAAGCATGGGATATCTCTCCATTTTCTAATATCCGCTTCAATCTCCTTTTCAGAGTACTGTAGTTTTCAATGTAGATGTCTTTTACATTCTTTATTAGATTGATTCCTAGGTATTTCATTTTTTTGGATGCTATCATAAAAGGTATTATTTTCCTGATTTCTCTCCTAGTGAGTTTGTTATTCGTGTACAGGAAGGCTATTGATTTTTGAGTGTTGACTTCGTAACCAGCTACATTACTGAATTTGTTTATTAAATCTAGAAGTCTTTCGGTGGAGCTTTTGGGGTCTTCTAAATAGAGTATCATGTCATCTGCAGATAGGGATAATTTAATTTCTTCCTTTCCTATCGTTATTCCTTTTGTTTCTTTCTCTTGTCTAATTGCTCCTGCTAAAGTTTCAAGGACTATGTTGAATAAGAGTGAAGACAGTGAACATTCTTGTCTTGTTTCTGGTTTTAGAGTGAAAGCTTTTAGTTTTTGTCCATTTCGTGTGATGTTGGCTGTTGGTTTCTCATAGATTTCTTTTATCAGATTGAGATAAAGACCGTCTATTCCAGTTTTTTGTAGGATTTTTATTATGAATGAGTGCTGAACTTTGTCAAAAACTCTTTTGCATCTGTTGAGATGATCATATGATTTTTGTCCTTGGCTCTGTTATGGATGTACGCTTGTTGAGCCATCCCTACGTGCCTGGGATGAATCCCATTTGATCATGGTATGCAGTCTTCTTGACAATTTGCTGCAGTCTGTTTGCCAGTTTCTTACTGAGAATTTTTGCATCAATATTCACTAAGGATATTGGCCTGTAATTCTCTTTCTTAGTTGGGTCCTTCTCTGGTTTTGGTATCAGTGTAATACTTGCTTCCAAGAATGAATTTGGAAGTATTGCTTCCGATTGAATTTCATTAAAGAGTTTGAGAAGCAGTGGTGTTAGGTCTTCTCCAAATACCTTGTAAAATTCAACAGTCAACATGTCAGGACCTGTGTTTTTCTTTGTTGATAGACTTTAATTACATCTTCAATTTTATTTATTGATACTGGGTTATTTAGGATTTTTATATCTTCTTGATTCAGCTTTGGTAATTCATATGTATCTGTCCATTTCTTCTGTATTTTCTGTCTTATTAGAATACAAGTTTTCAAAGTAGGTATAGATGATTTTCTGAATTTCTACAGGGTTTGTTGCGATTTCGCCCTTTTTATTCCTAATTATGTGGATTTGAGTCTTTCCTTTTTTTTGATGAGGCTGGCTAAAGGTTTGTCAATTTTATTTAATCTTTCAAAGAACCAACTCTTCGATTCCTTGATTCTTTGTATTATTTTCTTTATTCTCCAGTGTGTTAATTTCTGCTCTGATCTTTATAATTTCCTCTCTTGTATGAGCTTTTGGTTTACCTTCTCTTCTTTTTCTTGAAGTTTGAGGTTTAACATTAAGTTATTTATATGCGCTTGCTCTGTTTTCCTGATATGGGTATTTACTGCTATATATTTCCCTCTTAAGACTGCTTTCATTGTGTCCTACAAGTTCCATGTTGTATGTTGTATGTTGTATTGTTGTTGTTCAACTGTAAAAACTTTAATTTCTTCTTTAATTTCATCCGTGACCCATTGGTTGTTCAGTAGGGTACTATATAATTGCCATGTGTTTATGAAGTTCTTGTGATTTCCTTTGGCATGGATTTCCAATTTCATTGCACTGTGTTCTGATAGTATGCATGGGATAATTTCAGTTCCTTTGCATTTACTTAAGCATGTTCTATGGACCAGTATATGGTCTGTTTTAGAAACTGTCCCATGTGTAGCTGAGAAGAATGTGTGTTCTCATGTTTGGGGTGGAATGCTCTATAGACATTTACTAGGTCAATTTGTTCAGAAGTTTGATTTAGTTTAATATTTCCTCATTGATTTTGTGTCTAGTTGATCTGTCTTTTTGTGATAGTGGGGTATTGAGATCTCCCAGTACAATTGTATTAGGGCTTATTTGATTTTTCTTGTCCGTTAGTAATTGTTTTATATAGTTGGGTGCACTGGTATTTGTTGCATATAAATATTTATGATTGTTGTCTCTTCTCGGATTGTTCCCTTTACCAGGATGTAGTGACTTTCTTTATCTCTCTTAATCAGTCTTGGCTTCAAATTTACTTTGTCTGCAAATGGAATAGCTACCCCTGCTTTTTTTCTGGGTTCTTGTTGCATGGACTATCGTTTTTCATCCTTTGACTTTCAGTCTATAAATTTCTTTTTGAATTAAATGTGTTTCTTCTATGCAGCATTTTGTTGGATCTTTCTTCTTGATCCATTCTGCCATTCTGTCTTTTGACTGATGAATTGAGACCATTGACATCAATGGTTATAACCGATATGTATTGACTTACCTTGTCATGTTATTTTCCTGTTGTTGGTTCCTCCCTTCCCCGCAACCCCCAATATTTGCCTTCCCTGGTGGATTCCTTCTGTTGGGGTTTATGGAGCTGTAGTCCTTATTATCTCTTTCTAGAATATCCTTCAGAACATTTCAGAGTGTTGGTTTGATGGCCATAAATTTCCTCAGATGTTCTTTGTCATGGAAGTATCTTGTTTTCCATCAATTTTGAAAGATAGTTTTGTGGGATACATCAATTTGGGTTGCAAGCTGTTTTCTTTTAGAACTTGGAGTACTTGACTTGAGAGTTTGTGCTGAGAAGTCAGCTGTGATTCTGATGGGCTTTCCTTTGTAGGTGATGTTTCTTCTCCCTAACAGCTTTTAAGATTTTATTCTTGTGTTGCATTTCTGGAATCTTGACTATGATATGCCTGGCTGTAGATTTTTGTTGTTGTTGTTCATTGCTAGTTGGTGTTCTATATGCCTCAGTTATTTGTATATCAAATTCTGTTTCTCTACCAGGAAAGTTTTCTGTCACAATGTCCGTGAACATTTTTAAAATGCCATTTGTGGCTTCTCCTGCTTGTTCATTGACTCTAATGAACCTTAAGTTATTCTTCTTTGTCTCATCCAGCAGCTGCTGGATTGATTTCTCATGGCTCCTTGCTATTTTTGAGAAATCTTTCTTTTCCTGGTTGCTGCAAGCCTGTCTTTAATATCTGAGATCCTGTCCTCACATTGGCCTAATCTGCTTTGAATACTTTCAGTGTAGTGTTTATTCTCCTTGATATCTACTTGTATCTGCTTTATGGATTCCGTTTCTTTCCTGTGCTGCACTTCCATAATTTTCTTAAGCTCATCTATTTTTTTGTCAGTGTCTGCTCTAATGTCGCTAAGCATGGTATGTATTTTGGGAATCGCTATACTTATTTGAGAGATTATTTCTGATTTCATTTTTTTCTATTGCCTCATTGAATTGCTTTGTTGTTCCCACTTCAGAGAGACCTGGTGGCGGGCTTTTCGTTTGTCCCACCTCATTGCCCCCTGGGTTTGCCTTTGGTGAACTAGATGTCTGGGGTTGCATCTTGTTTAAGTGTCTTCTCATTTCTTTTCTGTTTTAGTTTAATTCCTGGTGTGATGCTTGTAAGTTGCCTATGATGGGTTGCTTTATTTTTTAGTATTTTGGACCATTAGGTGATGATTAGGTCTGCGAGGTATCTTCCATGTGTAGCTAGTTTTTGGGTTTTGAGTCTGTTGGAAGATCTTAGCTCTTAAGTTTGTTGGAGATGAGAAGTTCTTGCTTGTTTGGCCTAGGCCCTGGTTCTTTGGCACTGTGCCACAGTATTTTCTGTGCCCCTCAGTTAATTTCAGTCATGGATTATCAGGGCCAACAGCTGTTTAGAACAATTATGTCAATTTTGGCTGTAATGGTACCAAGGGCATCAAACACCCTAGAAAACAACAAACTGAGCTAACCCTTTATTTGCAACTTTTAACCATATGAACTAGATTTGTGATTATATAACAAAATATAAAACAAGCCAGATAATAATTATATGCAATATAAGTCCATAATGTGTCAATTTTGTGCTGAAGGTTGAAATTTTAAAATGGATTAAGGAGAAAATAGAGAAGTGGAAGAAAAAGAGATTACAAATAAGGTGAGAGGACACAGATGGATCCTGCCAACTTGGGGAAACTGGTACAGGACTGAAGGAGAAGAGAGATGGAAGAGAGAAAAGAAGAGAACAGAATCACACTCACAAAGAGAATAGGAACCACTGTCACACTCATAAAAAAAACCATGAAGAAGAAAGAGAAAAGAAACTAAAACAAAAAAAAGAAAAAAGAAAAACAAATAGTCTGCCTCCAGGATTCTCTCTGGTTTCACTAGTAGACAGCCTGTGGAGACAGAGTCCCGAATCGTGCCACTCTATCCCAGCAAGCCAGCAGTTGCTTTATGGTGGAGTAAACTTAGCAGGTTTGCCCTGAGACTGGACTCATTAGAGTTGCTGCAGCCCAAGCAATTTCCATGGGTCTGCGCCCAGATAGGAGCTGTTAGAGGAAGCCAGCAGCAGTTCTGGTTCTGGGCTTATGTGACCCAACTCCAAAAGGCTCCCAGCTAATCATTCTCCTGCAGGAGGGCTGAGTCCTCTGCACTCACCACCAGCCAGTGCAGTCCTCCAGTTCCACTGCTTCCCTTCACTGCCACATCTCTCTGCACAGGTGTCTGGGGTCACCAGCTGTCGCTGTCACTGTGACCATGCATCCCCATGTTCCGACAGCTCCTGGCTCAGGGAGAAGGTGCCGTCAGCTACCGCCTTCTTTGTTGAAATTTTTCTTGTTACTCTCTCTGTGGGCTTCAGTGCACACTTCAGATTCTTCCTGGGTCAGGGGGACCCACTTCCTTCTTCAAGATGCTGTATTCCAGCGTCTGGAAGGTGACTGTCAGAGAGGCTGTTTTCTCTGCTGCTTACCACTCTGCCACCTTCCGAGGCACTGCTTTAACTGTGTGTGTGTGTGTGTGTGTGTGTGTGTGTGTGTGTGTACACGCATGCGCACCTGTTACTGGGGTTTGAACCCAGGGTCTTTGCATTGAGCTACATATTCCCAACCCTTTTTATTTTTATTTTTGATCTTGTGACGGTCTCACTCAGTTGGGCTTGCACTCATAATTCTCTTGCCTTGGGCTCCCAGAGTGTTGAGATTACAGGCATGGGCTATCATACCCACCTATGTTAACTGCTTTATATATGTTAATTGTCAATTAGCATATTTTATAACAAATCTGTGAGGTAGGTGTATGTATATAAAAGTGTTAGGAATGAGAGTTACAATCATATGAATGTATTATAATGGAAAAGATATTTCTACTTTGGTAAAAGAATCAAATGGACATGTAAAGAATCACAGGTTTCACCCCAAGTATAATCTGCAGTCAAATCTTATTAAAATTATAGCTTCCTTTTCATCACACCTCTTTGTTTTATTCTAGTCCTCCACAGTTGCTTTGGAAGTTCCTGTTGTATCCAGAATAGCCTATTACCACTGTTTCCCTAACCAATGAACCATTTCCCCACCTGGAGGAATCAGCATGGGTGGCTAATTGTAGTTTTATTTTGTTTTATTTTATTTTATTTTGTCTTTTTTGAGACAGGGTCTCACTACACAGTTAGGCTAGCCCTGAGCTCACTTTGTAACTCAGGCTGGTCTCAAACTCACAATGATTCTCCTGCCTCAGCCTCCCAAGTGCTGGGATTACAGGAGTACACTACCACACCCATCTTATAACTATTTTTTGGAGCAACATTCTTCTCTCTACACTAAAAAATACCACTTGTACTTTGCCAAAGTAAGGCAATGAATAAACAACCCTGACAATTTGTCTGCCCTTGAATCCCCCCCTCTTTTTTTTATTTTTGCAAAACATCTTAGGGATCCTTTTTAAGGAGTTTCATCCCATTTAAACATCTAAGTTTAAATGATTTTTTTAAAAAAAATTCAATATCGCATAGTCCTAAGTCAGGAAACTGGGTTCTAGCCCCAGGACTAGCTAACTAGATACTGCTACCTGTGATGCTGTTATCAGATACAATGTTCCCAGGCCAGCTTAATTCAACTCTGAGAGAATTGTGTTAGGGTGACCAAGATTCCCTCCAGTCCTGATCATTTATAGAGGTAAGTGATAGATGATGCATTTTAAAATGGTGCCATATAATAATGATTCCACCCCCAAGACTTCTGCTGTGCTATAATAATTCAAACCAGGTGAAGGATATTTTAATTGAGGGACTAGTGTAGGTGGCAGGTTGGGATTGAGAATTTAGCAAACCACAGCATAAATAGCAGCAATTTAGGTTTCTCTTTCCCCATCTTGCCAAGGTACTTCACTTCTAATTGTCTAAATGATTGAGGGAGAAAATCGAATATTTTGTAATTCTCTTTTGGTATTGTTTGGAAGAATTGGACATTGCATGGGAACAAAATTTGAAAAAGCAAGTTCATTTTCTTCTCTTCTACCACGCTCTATGAATAGATTCCTAGCCAGGATCATAATAGAGTTACATATGTACTTTCCTTTTCTCTTTGTTATCCAGTTAAAAAAAGGAAATGACAGTTTCTTTTTTCTTCTTTTTCTTTTTTTTTTGTTATTCCTGATCTTCAAACAAACAATCAAAGTAGAGACCAGGAAATGACAAGGGACAAATACAAAACTGTTTAGAATTTAGAAATTGGTGTATTTCCATCTTTTATTTGCTTAGGACATTCTTTTCATAAAAGCTATTTTACCTGCATTACCTTTAACAGTTGGGCAGCTATTATATTTAATCTCTAAAGTTCTTTGGGGCATGTGAGGAAGACTTTTAGAAAGAAACTGGCACTTTGGTAAACTTACTATCTATTTTGCTGGCTCTTTCTGGTATATCAGAAGGAAAATAAACTCTGAACAAGATAAGTACAGATACTTTTAAAACCTGTAAAGCTAAAATGATTCAGTAATGGGGAAAGAATCATAAACTCTTCCTTTGGAGACCTACAGGAATGAACTAATTCTGGCACGCCCTCAAGGGCAAGACCAAGTACCCTAGCTTCTCTCAGAAAGAGCTCCATGTCCTGAGTACCAGAGGCAGCCTTTCCTATTCCAGCTGCAAAGCAGGTAGGCAGAGTGAATGACCCAGTTTCAACAATCAACCCACAATTCCCATCACACAAAAGTACATAATTGCCTACCTAATGTAAATAAGTCTGGGGAATTAGTCTGGAAAAAATGGCTAGCACAAGGTCCTGAAATGCCTTGGATCATGTGGAGCCATATGAGGTGGTTATGCAGTTTTGCTGTTGTTACATAAATGTTAATTATTTTAAAATGCACCCAGTAAAATAAATGGTAAAAACAAAATTCACCATGTGACCCCTCTGAGGAGATCATTGCTGATAGCTTAATGTGAATCATCTCAGAGCTTTTCTAGGCCTTTAGACAGCTTTCATATTCCCCATATACCACATTGCTTTTTACATAAATGGCCTCATATATGCATTCCCATTGGCTTTTTTAAAAGGACTAAGTAGAATTTTATGTTGTATGATGAGTTATGTAACATGTTCCTTTTTGATGGGTGGTTAGGTAGTGTCTTCTTTTTTTCACTATGACATTGCTGTAGGGAATTACCCTTATATTTTCATTTTCTTATTTCTATAAAGTAGAATTATAAAAGGAATAGCCAAATGAAGGGTGTTTTAATCTGTTTTGTGTTGTTACCACGAAATACTCAAGGCTGGGCTCTTTATAATACATTGTAAAGTAAACAGGTTTGTTTAGTTCACAGTTTTGAAGGCTGAAAGTTCAAGAATGTTTGGTCCCACCAGGAGAGACCCATGGGGCTTTGCTCCAACGTGCAGAAGAAGTGGAAAGGAAAATGGCTGCGTGTGCAAGAGGCCAGGTTCACGTGGTGGACCTGCATTATACTAACCTATCCGCAGGAGCTCACTCGGAGAGATCAGCGTTAATTCCTTTGGAAAGGAGCCCCTCTAGTGACCTAACCTCCACTCTGCCCCCACCTCTTAAAGTTTCTGCTTTCCCAACTCCACCACACTGGGGACCAACCCTCTGGTACATGAACCTTTGGGGGACACATCCAAACTCTAGCAGAGGCAATGTCCATGTTAAACTCCAGTAGACATTGCCAAATTGCTCTTCAAAACAATTTTAGGGTGATTTTAAGCAGGGGACCAATTTGTACTATTGAAGCTGGGTTAGAGTTTAAACCTAAAAATTATTAAACCCATTTTCGTAGTATCCACGAGTAATTTTGTCTAACGACCTGTCCACGTAAGTGGAGATGGGAAGGTGGGAACAGATTTGAGAAACTGAAGAGATAGAATCAATGGAATTTGTTGCCTCAGATTAATAGCAAGTTCCTAGGCTCGTGGCTCTGTTCACCATGACTGGAAATATAGGAGAAAGAATGGATTTTGCTTCTGTTGCAGAGTCAGTTAAATGGCACCATCATTTCACCTACAAGCTCAAGCCAAACGTTGTAACATTTGGCCAGTCTTTCCTTTTTTTTCAACTCATATCAAATTTATTAGTGAGCCCTGTCAGACTCAAAATATAATTTATATAACCTAATTTATATAACCTAATTTTGAAGATAGAGCTGACAGGACTTGCTGATAAGTCAAAGATATGTTTTAAATCTGACTTCATAACTTCTACTACCGCTACCACATTCTCAGTCACAGCAGTGCTCACTTTGGCTACTCCAGCAAGCCCCAACTGGTCTCCCTACTTTTACTCTTTCCCACTGCCACAGGTTTTAGTTCCTTCCCCTACACAGAGGGACTTTAAAAAAAAAAAAAAAGGAAATCAGATTATCTTAATCCCTTGCTTAATATCTGTCACTGCTTTTCCAAACCTTTTACTCTTCTCAACAGTTCATTCATGGTCTGGCCCCTGGCTACCTGTATCCTCTGCAATTCTCCTTGTTAGCTACTTTAACCATAGTGCCATTCTCCTTGATTCTCAAATAGGCTCACTTTTTTCATGCCTTAGGCTTTTGTCTAGCTGTATTCTCTGCATAAAACACTCTTGTCCAGTCTTGTTATTTCATTGTCAGTTTAAATGCCAGCTCAGAGGAGCCATCTCTGTGCTATCAAAAGTGATCTTTTCCATTCAATATCATATTTACCTGTTCATTGCAAAATTATTATTGAAAATGAATTCATTTGTATCTTACTTGCATATGTCCATGGGCCCTTGCCCTAAAAGACTGTATACCCCTTGAGGGCAGGATACTTAGGGATCCTAGGGATCCCAGGATACAAGGGATAATTCCACCCCTTGAGGGTGGAATTAATTCTGGTTCACAGTGGCCTGTCGAAGAATGTTGACATGAATAGATGAATTGGCACACAAGGAATATGACCTTTCCTCCAAGGCTAATCGTTTTATTCCTGCATGAACTACAAATTATTTGATTATGCTCTTAATCAGTTAATTATATTCACTTGTGATTCATGGTACCTATGGCTTTGTCTCTAGGACTATCAGTAGGGGGTGCTGGAATATAGTTTCTAGGGCACAGCTAGACATCTAGAAACTTCAGTACTGGGAGCCATTAGTTTAAATGTTAATGGGAAAGGAATTCACTGAGTACTTTGGGTTTGTACTGTCTGATAAGGTAGCCCATAGCCACATATGGGTATCAAGCATTTAAAATGCATCTAGTCTGAATTGAGGTGTGCTATGAATACGTAATATATATGCTGGATTTTTAATGACAGTACGAGAATAAAATCATTTTTATATTGATTATGCTTTGAAAAGATAATCTTTAGATATATTGGGTTAAAGAAGATCTACTATTAATATTAGTTCCATTTATTTCCTTTTACTTCTTTCAGTGTGGATATTAGAGCACTTAAAACTGCATGAATGGCTCACATTTGTAGCTTGCATTATTGTATTTCTGTTGGGCAGCACTCGTTGAGGGTATTTTCATGTGCTAGAGTTGCACACATAATCTTATGTATTGCACATAGTGCTTACTTGCGTTTTTCCTCATACAGAGCTTATTGACCTGAATGTATACACTGGTCCTCCCCCCATACCACCCTCCTGGAAAGTTAGGCTCTGTTTTGTTTTGTTCCTTGCTTTGGGAAACCACAATGCATTTTACTTCACCTTTGGGGCAGGGTTGAGGGCCATCAGTATGGAGTATTTTGTTCATTTGCTTTTTTCCTCAAGAAGAACAGAATGCAGGAAAATATTTTAACTATTGAGACCGTAGTATGACGTTGAGAGTGGTGCTGACTCCTGGGTAATAGAGGAGCTGAACATCACATGAAGGCATGCCGGAGTTGGGGGAACTAAGAGCCAGTCCTAAAGCGGGACAGTGGGATGCCCCGGGATCTGTGTGCATGATGTAATATACATTAACTAGCTTACGCATGTACCGTCCATCCTCAACCCACACCCCCAGCCTCACTGGTATGTAAACCCCGTGAGAACAGAGGTATCATCTTTCTTCCTCACTGTGGTATCCTGGTTCATATCTGTAGCTCAAGGCCTGGCACGTTAGTAAGGAGTCATTAATATATATTTGCTGAATGAATAAACAATTATGTGGCAGCTTACTCAGTCTACAAGCAGATTATGACCCTCATGTATGACCCTCTCTGGCATTATTTATACCTAATAATTTGTGACACTGTTGTGTGCTAATTATCTGTCTAGAACTTTCTTTTAAAATGCTTGCAGATGATGAGTGCTGACCTGTGTAGCAAAGGGCATTTTCCCAGCAACAGGTAAACTCACCTAACCAAAAGTACATCTAACAAATATGCCTAGCCCAAGGCTTGCACATTAATTTATTCGCTGCAACTATATTAAGCTTTTTATTTTTTTAGTCCTGGTGATGGAAGCCAGGGCCGAGCACATGCTAGGCAAGGGCCCTACCACAGAGGTACATTCACAGCCCCAAGATCATTATTTAAACAGGAAAATTGTAAAGAAAAATGATTGGGTTTTTTTTTCACTTTTAAATCAGATGGGGACATTATTTTTCTAATGACATAATTTAATGACTCTGTGGTTGTCTTCAAGAAATCAGATCCAGGTTCCTTTTGTCTTTATGCTCAGCCTGCCTTGGCAAAGGCTTATGGTATCATAATGGCTGACCCACCTTCACCATCAGGTAGAAGAAAGGCAGGTAAAAGGGGATAATTGTATATATCAGCCAAGTCAGTATCCTGCTTTATTATTATTCTTATTAAAGTCACATGACATAAAATGAACCATTTAGAAGTGAATGATTCAGGAGAATTCAGTAAATTCACAATGTTGTATAACCACCACCTCTATCTGGTTCTGAAATGATATTACCACCCTAAAAGCACCCATTAAACCAGGGTTCCCCATTCTTCTCTCCCCCAAACTACAGCCATTGGCAACCACCAATCTTCGTTCTGTTTCTATGGATTTTCTTTTTCTGAATATTTTGTATAAATGGAATCATACAATGTTACTTTTTATATCTAGCTTCTTTCACTTAGCAAAATATTTTAAGGTATATAAACACTGCATATGTATAAGGATGAAGAATATTCCATTATGTGTATATACCATAATTTTTTATCAGTTGTTTTTAATGTACATTTAAGTTATTTCCATATTTGGTTATTAAATAGTGCTGCTGTGTATATTCATATACAAGTATTTGTGTGCCTGTTTTCAGTGGCAGGAGAGTGTATATGCTCAGGAATGGTTGGGTTATATAGTAACTCTATGTGCTATTTCTTTTTAAAGTAATACTTCTTCCTGCACGGTGTGCAGTAATTACTATCATTCAGTGGGGAGTAGTCAGGGACTAGTATCCAAGATGACTGTTTTGGAAATGGCAGTCCCAAGAGAATATCAGAACTTTATGGTTTTGACTACAGAGATTTTCCTGGGACTAGTGTGACTACAAAGGATAGAGTAGCAGCAGATGTGCGTATGAGGTAAGAATTCAGGAGTTCTGAATTTTTTTTTCGGAAGGAATTAGCTTTTTATGTTGTCCTTTACACTTATTCATAAAATTCAGACTCTAACTCACCCTATGGGCTCATCTTGGCTTTCCAGTGCCCTGGGATCTCTGTGCTCCCCTCCTCTGTCATTCAGAGTTCAGGTCTAGGGTCAGAGGTGGGCTTATATCCTATTTGATTAAGTGTAGAGGTGAGGCCTTTCTGTTTGAAATGCTCAAAACTGTAACAATATGGGGGCTTGGGGTGGTGGCAATCGTTAGCATCCAGAGGCTGGATCCAGAACTAAATTGCCTCTTACAGTATTTGCTCAGTATGAATTCAGCTTTAATCAGCCCTATTCCACTGGCTTCAAAAACAAGAGACTGGCAGCTTTTCATTTCAGGGTAGTGACCGACCTGGGAGTTCTGAGGCGTGATTCTGACAGTGTTCCAAGAGAATCCTCTCCTGCGGGGGTGTGCCTGTGTGCAGGCATAATTGTGTACACAGGAGGGTGGAAAGGCAGCAAGACAGGCTGGGCCCTCACATGGCTGTCTGGGTGGAGAGGACCTCCTGTGCAGTGTGTGTCAGCCCCATTTCACTTTGACAGACTGTAACTTATAGTAAATTTAGCCCTAATTTTTTTGCTCCCTTTTGCCAGAGATTCATTAAGCTATAAAATCATCACAGTGATATGGGCATTTATGTTCATGTCTCCAGCATCAGTGTGGTTCCTTCCTGCTGAAGCAGCCTTCCCACCCTGACCTCGCCCTCACACTCTCCACTGCCATCAGGAGCAAAAACACCCACGCAGCAAAGAGCCAAATGCAACTTTGTGATAGTGGTGATTTCCTCCCCACCCCAAACTACTACTTTTCAATATGTATACTGAGTCATCTGAGGAATTTTGCATATGTCCCCACTGTCCTTCCCTTCTTTGACTCACAGATCTCTCTTTCAGCAACTGTCTTCTTACACCACCTCCCCACCCCAGAAAGTGCAGTTGGTAAGTCCCTTTTTGAATTTGTCTTTCTACATGAGTGATCCTGTCCCTCTGCCTTGAATCCTCCCTTGACTCTTTCGCCTCTTCTGTCCTGCATCCTCTTCACCATCATCACTTCCAGAACAAGCCACTTAAAACTGTTCCCAATTGTGGGCATGTCTTGCTTCCCACCATTTCTGTTCCTTCCCCACTCTGTCCACGTGATTCAGCTGGGGTTGATGTCTGGTATAGTGGTTGATTCAGGGAAGGGTGTATGATCCAGGCCAGATAGTCAAGAGTATCTCCAGATCTTTATTGAAATAAGAAAAATGCACTTCTTATAAACTGGTGGCATGTAACTGTTAGCTGTAGGGAGCAATCTCTGTTACTATTTGAGGACAACTTGTCAGAAAATGAAACTAACGGGTGATAGGTAGAGACTTGACTAGAGACAGACAGAGACAGATTTCCAACCATTACCCTTGAGTAGCACAATCCTGCCACATTCACAGCCATTTTTATCCTTGTAATTATTTCTAGTACCTGAGTCAATACATTTTATTTTATTCTTAGGCCAATTTGAATTGAGTTTCTATCCCTTGCAATTAAAAGTTTTATCCAAGAACATCAGTTCCCTTATGTCTCCTCTTCATCTTCACTTCTGTCTTTCCCTCTGGGCCTGCTTAAACCTCCCCTCTCCCCACTTACTGTTTTTGATGTCACCATTTCACAGACATGCTAGGGCTTTTTATTCTACCCATGACTTTCCTGTCTCATCCAGTCTCACATAAAGCTCTGAGGAAGATGCAGGAGGCATTATTATTCCCTTTCTTCAGCAGAGGTAACAAGTTGTAAGTTTATGATGATTTGCCCTTATCATGCTATTTATAGTCACTGCTGAGACTTGTGCCCGAGTTTCTTAACTGCAGAGCTAGAGTTATTTCTTTTGTATTGTGTTGTCTCCCTTGGGTAGAAACATGGCTCTAATGTAAACTCACTATCTTCTCCCATGGAGACCTCTTTTCTCTAATGCCTATGGGTCCAGTGAGACTGAAACCTCATCTTTGTTTCAGTATCTCTTTCAGGTCGGCTCCCCTCCATGCTGCATCCTTTGATTCCCTTTCTTCTTCCTGCACCCGCTACACTAAGTCTTTACTGCTATGTTAGGTTATTTCTTAGGGACTTATCCCAGCATAAGAATATGACTTTAGTCTCTGTGTTCTTTAATTGAACTCAAGGGTTTCACACTGAACTACATCCCCAGCCCAAGAATACACTTCTATTCCAAGTTACATTGTCACTTTCGTCCTGCTGCCCATTTGAGAACCACTTAACTTCTTCAACTTCTCCAACTTCAACAATCCAAGGCCTCCCACAAGCTCTTCAAATCCATCGATCACCCCCTCAATCCAGAGCTGCAGTCTCTCCTTCCCCTGAGCTAAGGAGCATGGCAACAGCACAGCTCAGCACACTCACGCACTCTTGGCCTTGCTGCCTGTTTTCATCTGGGCCCTCTCTGCCGTGGAGATCTCCACAGTGCTATGTTCTCCTTGACCTTTACCAGTGTGTTCATGACGTTGCCTTCTCCATTTCTTTAATGATTAGGTTGTCCTCAGACCACTTCTGTGGTTAACATTTCTTGGTTGTCTTCTAAGCATCCATTGCTTCCTCGCTAATAATACCTGTTTCTGTTTGTTTATTTGTTTGCTTTTTGCCAAGAAATCCCTTTTCTAAGGAAGTATATGTGCTTCAAGGGAAGCCTGGTTGAGCCAAAGGTAATTACATGGTAATTTGGACTATTCACAAATATTCTAGTTCTAGAAACATGGTAGGATTGAATTTCCCAGCTTGTTTAAATTAGGGATAGCCATGTGACTTGTTTTGATCTCTAGAAATGATATCTGTCACTTCCAGCCAGATAGCTTTAAATATCGGTGTATGGTTGATTTACTAGATCCTTTCCTTGTTGCTAGAGTGACTCTTAATTATGTGTCAAAATGAAGTCTCCATCAGCCTGGGCCCAAGAGTGACTAATGGTTAAGCTCCCTCTGCCAGTGTACACAGACATGTAGTGAGAACAAGAGGTCTATTTTTGCATATGAAGCCCCTGAGATTTGCAGGTTGGCTGTTAGCATTAAGTAAGAAGGCAGTGTTAACTGATACAGTAACTGCATGCACTTGCTTACCAGTGCCTCTACCAGGAATTTTGCCTACACTGACCAGTCCACAGCATTCTGTGGCCAAGGGCTTGACTGAAGAAAGGGCTCTTGAGTCAGTTGTACACTGAGATGATAAGGAAGGATTGTTGGACTTCAAGGAAGGAAATTTTTGAACTTTTAAGAGCCACCAGAAAAGATGAACTCTCTCTGTGGATCTTACTTGCAAATGTGAAACCTAAAATTACTATAGTTATTTTGCCACTAGCCTGAGGACAAAGCCAATCAGCAGGGAGAGTAGTACCAAAAGAATCACAATGAAATGAAGCCAAAGCGCTAACCAAATCATAATGAATCATTACCTGAGTCCTAGACTTCTTCAGTTAGGAGAGCCAGTAAATCCCCTTTAGTGGTGAGATGAGTTTTCTGTTACCTGTTTCAAAAGCATCTTAGAAGTTTCAATTTTCATGATTTTCTTTTTTACTTTCCATTCTTCAATCCAGTCTCAAAGAAATAATAGGTAATAATGGCGTCTATTTATAAAGACTTACTATGTGTCTTGCATAATGCTAATTTCCAGAAAGAGAATATATTCTATTTCAAAGTAGCAACTATAATATGTGTGAGTTCCTTGAAAGCAAGAATCTTTTCTTATTTATATTTGTTTCCCCAGCAACTGTGATATGGCACAAAGTAGGTGTTGAATGAATATTGATTAAATGAACTCATACAAATTGACCTTACTCTTGACGAATACTGTTGAATAACTAGTCTTGCAAACTTTATAGACTCAGGATCAATACAAGATGGTATATGCTGTTAGTTTCTAAACTGAAGGTTCAAAAATTCAAAGGGCATGGTACTGACGGTAAAAGTTAGGAAGGAAAGACAGCATATTTTCTGAAATTGGGAGCAAAAATCTGGGAGAAGGTCAGATTTGACCTTTTAAAAACAAGATTACTGTATAGCAGTTAGGGAAAAGAAATCACCTAAAGTTAGGGCAGTGACCAAACCAGAGCATGGTGCCAAGAAGGAACATGGTGCATTGAAGAGGTCCATCCAACTGAGGCATTCACTGAATGTTAGAAATTTTGTTTTCATTTTTTTCATCACAAGAGACAACAGAAGCTATTTCCCCTTAAATTCTTTAAAGTAGGTTTGATATGGAAGCAGTGTTGTAGCCACTACCCTGACAATTTAGCTGCTTACTTTCTCAAATGCTTTGCACATAGTAGGCAGTTAAAGATATTTATAGACATCTGTCATTGTACTATTTCCTCCCAGAGAAAGTAGAAGCTTCCCACGGCTTGTGTATCAAACATTTGCTTCTTTTCTGACTCTCTTAACTCAGTGCTAAGCACACCCTAATGCACAGTAGGTCTTCAAGTTGAGTACTTGTTGAATTGATTCAAATGATCTAGTTTTGGGGGGTAAAAGTATGCCCAGTGAGTCTGGTTTCTCAGCACATCAACACTTCATCAAACCTCTGTCAGTTCAGCTCCTCAATAGGATATCTTAAAAGTATGCTATTAAAAAACCTAAATAGAAATTCCATCTGTTTGAATAGACTGAGCCTGGTGAGTCAGTCGCAGAAGTGGGAGGCTGATCCAGCTAGACATGAACCCATTGGGTAAGGAAGAGGCGACTGGCTCCCTCTCCCTTTGCCACTCTAGGGTGCTCCCATCAGAATGCATAGATTTGTAAACTGAAAACCAGATTGACAAGTTAGCAAATCGTGAAGACTAAAACAAGACATAGGACACCGGCTGGGCTATTAGCCAAGGTCTGGCTGGAGCCCCATGTCCCAGCTGTGAATCAGGTTGAAGCTATGTCAGAACAGGAGAAAAAAAGAGGGGTCCAGGGACCTGCCTCTTGCATAATTCCTGGGCCTCTGGATCTACAGTTTGTCTTCAGGCCATTCTATTAAGGACTTTATAAAACATTTATTTTAGAAACCATCACTGGTGAAGTCACCCAGGACTCAAAGAACTAAGATAAAATACAATGATGGAACACTATGGCAAGCACTGCATCCTTTTATTTCCCCAAGAAGGAAATGAAATATTTTACACAAATATCCGTTCCTGATGACATGTCTTCAAGCCTGAATTTCTAAGTGGCTGCCAGACTCCTAACCACGGTCAGCTTCTCTTCTTCCCCCACTTTCCTTTAAATGCTGTGGCTGTAGATTGCTCTCTTTTGGTGTTGCCATTAAAGAAGAAGACCTATCAAAGGGTCACACTCCACCACTCTGAAATGCATGTTTAAATATGCTGTTTTCTAAATAAGCTTTACTTCTCTTGGTAGGCTTGAGCATCTGAGGCTTAGCACACAAAAGGTGTTCCACTGATCATCCTTTAATTCAATTGAATTGGTCTCCTGTACTCTTGGCTGGGATATAAATTGAGTGTGCATTCTTATTACCAGTGCTGGTTTGATTTCTCTTTTGGCATTCTGTCAACTTGTCCTTCCACATCTGTGTCCTTTGCCCAGTTCCTCCCTACTCCCTAAACACAGACACATGAAAACACAGTCCTAGTCTGTCCCTAGTATTTTGATTGCTCCCTTAGGGGGCTGTTTAGCTCTTTATTAAATGGGAGGGGAAATGAGAAGAAAATGTGCAAGAGTTCAAAGACCTGGATCCCGGTCCATGCTGTGCCATCTAATTTGAATCTTAGGTAAGTGCCTGTGTACTCAGATTCCTTATCTCAAATATAAGAAAAGTAGCGGTGTGTGCTTAATCTACATTCCAGGATTGGTGCAGATGAGCTAACGCATATACAAGCCCTTTGAGAATAGTAAAACTTTTAAAAAACTTGTTATAAGAAGCCCACCCTCTTCCTCAGTCCATGCACATAATAACGTGCACAGATATCTTCTCTCGTGTGTTTCCCTGGGAGGTGGCCTCCCTCTCACCATCCTTCTCTAGAAAGGCTGACAACTGACTTCCCAAGCCTGCAGGGCACACATCTGCTCTGATGAATTCACTGGGGCCCAGGGGCAAGCCCTCAGCTTTGCAGCACCAGAAACTTGACCTTGGCACAAGCTCTGACCTGATCAGACTCAAGGATGCTGACTCATGCTGCCCCGCAGAACGATGCACAGCCAGTGTGCCAGGTTATTAATCGGCAGTGGGAAACACACGGCCCTGTCTGCCCCTTTCTCCCTACAGACCATTTGCACGGGAAGACTCAGGATCATCAGGAGGTTGCTCACTGAGCAGGGAGCTTTGCCAAGGGGAGTTACGTTACTCAAATGTTGAATAACATCAGGTTCTGGCCCTCTGGGACCTCTGTATCCTCCACAGAAACCTATCGTCCCAGTGGCCTTGGGGTGTTTCAGGCAACCTGGTAAGAACCCCCAGGCTTGTATGAGATGGGGTGCCCTTTGCTGCACATTCGCTTTGCTGAACAATCTTCTTCTGACCACGTCCATGCTCTTTATGTGTGGTAATACTTCTCAGGCTTCCTGCAGTAGGACTGTGGTTCCCAAAGCCAGTCTGCAGAACAGGCTGAAGACGGTTGTTACAAAAGCACCTGGGCACTTGTAAAGAAGCATACAGACCTTTTCTTTTTTTCTTTCTTTCTTTTTTTTTTTCAGTTCTACTGGAAAATCTAACTTATTAAGTCTTTGGAGGGGTCTAGGAATCTAAATGTTTTTGGGTATCCCAAGTAACAGTGACCACCAGCAGGGTCAGAAAACTAGTGATGTAAGAGTGTTATTTGGCTAAAAATATATACTGTCACTTTAAGATGACTTTGCATATTCTGATCTGATCCTTCATAAATTGATTGTATAGATTAATTCTCAGAACAAAATGTTATTTCCTAATTTTCAGCAGCCAATCATTGCTATGTCCTTGAATTAAACTTTCCTTCCCCCCTTCCTTTCCTTCCATCCTTCCACTCTCCCTACTTCTCTCCCTTTCTTCCTACTTACTTCCCTCCTTCTCTTCCTGTTTTTCTGCCTCATTTTCATATATATGAATAGTTAATGCATAAGAAAGCTTAACAAGAGGAGTTTGTGGTGGTTGACATTCCAAGTGCCAAAAGTAAATACTGCTTTAAGGTGAAAATAGACTTTTAGGATTAGGATATAAGTATGAACCCGGTATATAGCTGTAAGACCAGCCAGTAGGTAAAACCAAGGCTGAAGTTTGAATAAACTAGGGATGATTTCTCTGTGGTAGGTGACCTTAGTTCTTGGCACAGTTCCTGAGCTGATGTATTCTAGAAAACACTTTACATCCCCAGGTGGTCTGAGGATTAGCCCAACGACCATCCCACTCATGACAAAGAAAAAAGACGCCTTTCCTCTTCTGTATGGCGCCTGTCTCCCTAGCACCTGACAGTTCCTGAATTTCAGCAGAGCAGCACAATCAGTGGAGCAAAAGGAGAATAAGAAGAGGTACCAGTGTGTGATGGGCATTGTGTTCCAGTGCTTTATACCTTATGTGTCACAAAAACCACTGAAAAAGGTTTTGATGTCTCTATTTTCTACATAAAATTGTGGTTTAAAGGGATTAAGCAACTCTCTAAAGTTCAAGAAAGCAGTATGTGATGAAACCCAAGCTTACTCAGTCACAAGTTCTGTTTTTTCCATAATCCCATTCTGCTTAGTAGATAGGAGAATACGGAAGTAGGCGTTTTGAGCATAAGCTTCATTGTTCTATGCATATGTATTTATAGATAATTCTTACAATTTCTCTCTGCACAATTATACATATATATGTTAACATATTTCATAATGACAACTCTTACATTCCTGCATAGAAAATATACTAGCGTTGAAATCTGCATTTGGTTATACAGATAATTCTGATTCCTTTCTGAGGAAAAATGAGAGCCAAAACAGGGTTAGGATTAGAAGTTAGGTTGCCTAGCCATTCACTTAGTGTGTATTATGAAAAATTTGTTTTCCTTCCTGGGCCTTATTTCCCTCATCTTTAAAAGGTGTTGAATTAGATTTGTAACAGGCTAGGATTCTAAAACCTTGGTGACAGCTGTTACCATATTTTTTAATTGTTTTAGTTCAAAGCACAGAATATGAACTATAGGGAAAAAAAAGCTAAACACATATACTGAAAGGCCATTTAATGAATAATATTTATTGATACCCATATATGGGTCAAGGATTATGATAACTAGTTTAATAATTTGTTTCTATTAATTATTATGGCATGAACTCTATTTTTACTTGTTAATCTCTTAGGAACAAAATGATAAGTAATTTGCCCAACATCACATGGCTGCAGAGTGGAAAAGTCAGTTAAGACCAGCATTATACTACTCATCAGACCCTGACCATACAATTATTTCTATTTTCTTTTTTTTTTAGATGGGGTCTAACTATGTATTTCATTCAGGCTGAACTTGAACTCACTATTTAGCCCAGGCTGGCCTTAAACTCACAGTGATCTTTGGCCTCAGCCACTCAGATTCTGGCTGTCTCTATTCTTTAGTATCACCAAGAAGCAAGCTGTTTTCTTAAGATTAAGGTTGCAAAAATTGGGCTCAGTTCCTCTGACTGAATCTAAGGAAGGATGGCAAAGTGGAGAACATGGTTGGCTCTGATCCTATAAATAAGGGAAGAAGAAAGGATGGGGGCTGACATGGAGATTAAAAACCTATTCAAGGGCTGCATCTTGTACTGACTGGGGTTGCTGTGTTTGAGACCCACCCTGTTCAAATGGTGCTTGAACACCAACCCATTGACTCTGATCTCCCTGGACATATTAAGTTGAGCCATGGACTAGGAGGACCTATAAACGTACCATGAGCAGCGTTCATCTCCAAGGATTGATACCTGGGTCTAATCACAAAACTATCCAGGGAGCAGGGAGAGAATAGGAAAGGAGGTGAAGGTAATGTCACCACTTATTTCTGTTTTCTTCCTTGTTCACTCTCTGCGTTGAATAGGTTTCTTTTTCTTCTTTGTGTGCTTTCTGTTACATGTCATGCAGGTGGGCTGGAAAGCACTGGAAATACTGTCTGTAAATTGCTCTAGCTAATTTAGAAATTCTGCATCATGTACTCAAGCCTACACTTTCAATAATGTCAAAAAAGTTTGCTTTACTTTTGCAATGCGTCAATAAGTTAAATGGCACTTTTGGTAAAACTATGAGTGACATAAAGCTGGAAAGTAGTTAGAGAACTAAATCAGAATTCAAAATTGTCTAGACAGTCTGAAGTGTCTTGTCTAACTCAATAAGATAAAATATATCAAAAATAATTGCAGAATTCTATATTTAGGGTAAAAAGAAAACTAGCTCTATAAATTTAGGATGGCGGCGATTACATGGACAGAGTCTGTTTATATGAAAGGCCTGGGGCCTTTAATTGTCCACAAGTTGAATACGTGCCAACATTGTGATGTGTCTGTTGATAAAATCAAATCAGATCATTGACTGCATGAAGGGAAGTGAGGTGAATATTGCAGAGAGCCCCTCTGTGGCTGCAATGGTCTGTGGTCTGACCACACTTGAGTACTGGATTCTGTGGGAGTTACCGCAATTCTTGGGGGATATTGACCAACTAGAGTGAGGTTAATAAATAGGAGAGTGAGGGTCAGGAGGTCAGGAAGAGTTGGTAGAATTGGTCTCATTTAGCTTGGAGTGGGGGAAAAAAGAGTCAACCAAAGGACTACCAGATCATTATCTGCAAATATTTTAAAAGTTCTTGTGTGACAGGCAAAATAAATTTGTTCTGCCCTATCAAGATGTAGAGCTAAAGCAAAGAGCAGAATTCAGTTAAGTAAGAGCTTTTAAAAGGCTAAAGTGGGGAGAGAGAGAGAGAGAGAGAGAGAGAGAGAGAATGAGAGAGAGAGATCCCAGACCACAGCATCTAGAACTACTACAGCTGTGACTGCCTTAGAGGGGAAACTTTACAACTGGGCAGTGGTAAGGTGGGAAGAGAAGAAATCTTATCAGTTTAATTTATCTTCCCTGGACCAAATAAACTATCATTGTCTCTGTTTTCTCCCAGCTGTATTCATTGCCCTTATTTTACCTGACATTTCACAGTATCCTTGTGCCTCCAGTTGATGCCACCAACACACTATTTGAATGAGCAGGCTGAAGATTTCCGAGCAGGAACGACCGCCTTGGAACACTGGACGCAATGACCCAGTCCCTCACTTAGGAATTCTCTTCACAATGAAATTCAAGCTCTTGCACTCATCTATTTGCCTAATAATAGAAAGATTTACTTTGCTTTTATTGGCAATTGTTGTTGCTGCTGGAGGAATTTTATTTTTTTGCTATCCCATATGTTGTACATTTTTTTCTTTGAGTTTCATTTCCTATACACTTTTTTCTATGCTTTTAAAAATGATGAACAAAAGTCTGATAATATGAGAAAAAGACGAAAGTTTTTGCTCGGAGACTTTCCTACACTATTAACAATGACACCAGGAGACATCTTCCTGCAAGGTGCATCTCTTCAGCCCGAATATTGAAAGTCAGATTCCTGATCTCCCTTACCTTAAATCTCTCACACTAGGAAAGACAGACAGCCTTGACGTCCTTGATCTAGGAGCTTAGGAGAATTATAACCCGAATTTCTTTTCAGGTCATGTGAGAGACTGGAAAATCAAAAGCGCTTTTCAGTTCTGTAGTGGACACTATGTACCTGGAGCAGTCAGATCTCACAGGTTGAGAGCTCAGTCCCTTAAGACTGCCCCTTATTTCAGACGCCAGTTCCAAATCCCACCTTGTAACCAGGGCTACTGATCCACTGGCTATAAACTGGAGTTCTCATGGTTTGAATTAATTTACTAGAGCAGGTTACAGAAAACAAGGAAAAACGTTTGTTCATTTATCATAAAGATTTTACAAAGGATACAGGTAACACCTAGATGAAGGCAAGAGTCTTGCACAGGGTAAGAGCCTTACAGTAGTCCATTTCCTCACCACTGAGCCACAGTACTCAACACCCACAGTTTAAGTTTAGTCCACAGTTAGCTGGTTCAGTGACACAAACCAGACAGCACAGGGGCATGGTGGCGGAAAAGGTGCTCAAATCACTGTGGTCAAGAAGCAGAGGGGAGGAGGGAGGAGACTCGGGTTGAGAATACACCCTTCCAGGTCACGCCCGCAGTGACCCCCCTCCGCCCAGCCCCTCCCCTCACTGCACACTTAGCTACCGGACTCATCAATGGGTGAATCCACCAATCAGTGTAACTTCCCTGTGATCCAAGCAACTGCCACTGATGTGAGAGTCTGGGGGGACATTTTAGATCTAAACTATAACAGCACGGGAGAAGGGAGGGTATGGGAGCTCTCGTGCCCTCTCCAGGTGACCAGCTCCAGACACTTCCATTTAGAAGTCCCTTGAGCTCAATGCGTTTGATTTTTTTATGGGGCTTACATTATTTACTCACCATTGATTAAATCATTGGCCACTGGTGATCATCTCAACCTTTAATCTGTCTCCTCTCCCCAGAGGCCTGGGAGGTAGAACTGAAAGTTTCAACTCTCTAATCGCACAGTTGTCTTCCCTGGCATTCATCCTCCATCCATGGCTGTCCAGGACCTTTCCTGATCTTCCACGATCTCCTTAGCATGCAAAAAGAAAATTATCTTTCTGGCGATAAGGGTTTTGGGAGTATTGTGCCAGGAAATGGGAAAGAAAATTAAACATATTTTACACTACCACAGGAAAAGATGAGCCTTAAATACCTTGGAATGAAACAACAACAACAACAACAATAATAATAACAAACACATTCATCACATTTATTATTTGCCAGCCCCTACTGAAGTATTTTGTATATTAGACTTCATGTAATCTACAAATGCTTCAATAGTAGGTGATATTATTATCTCTATTTTTATAGATGGAGAAAAATATGACTTGGAGAAGTTATGTGAACTTGCTTGAAGTCACAGAATTAGCAAGACATGGGTTCTGATCCACAATGCAGGTTTTTAGTCATTGTACTGTACTACATATGATGTGTTCTCCCACTTTTATGTCAGTTTGGTTCCTAAGTCAGTGTTTGAGGCTTGTAGTTTCAACATCCTATAATTTTTTTAAATGTGTACTTTTTTGCATTATGAAAATAAATGTTGTGCTACTCCTGATGTTAAGGTCAAATAGACCTGGACGCATATGCAGGCTACCCACTCATACGTTAGTTTCTTTAGTTTACCTGTATGTACGGTCACAGATTTTTAAAGAGGTTTAGGAGAGATAAGATATGTAACATGCTTAGCAGGGTGCCTGGCCTGTAGTCAGTGCTTAGGGAATGTTTGCACACATTAATGTGCACTATAATCAAGTAAAATATGGGAAAGTTGAAAATAGAAAAAAAATTACCTATAATTCCATTCCTTTCACTCATTTTGATAAATTTTTACTCCATATTTTACCATGTGTGAGGGAAGGTATTGCCTTGTTATTGTTTATGATCTGAGGAGGTCCCAGTAGCTAAAATGCCCTTTGTTGGTCAAGTTGTCATAGGTATGGGGAAAATCCCCAGATAGTGAATGGGTGGGCAAATGTAGAACTGTTTTGTACAATAAAGGGAAAGGTTGAATGAGAATCACTAGGGGAGAAATGATTTAGATCTCCTGATTAGATCTTCTGAAGAGTCCCCAAAGACAGAGAACCCTATTGAGAGTCCCAAGTTTTACACCTACTCCCATTAGAATAGACTACATTTGAAATAACTTTTGTACTTGTTTCTGGTTTATGGAGAGTGATGATGAGTCTCTGAGAGCTGAACCTGAGACACTTGTGCCAAGAGTCCTCTGTCTTGCCGTCTATGTCCTCCAACTCACTCGCCTCAGGGACAGACATGGTGGCCTCCTTTTTGTTTCTGTCTCAGCCAGGCTCTTTGAAGATGGGAGCGTATGCAATCACATTAGCCAGTAGCCCTGTGAACGCCTTATTATTGGGAAACTTGGACCAAGAAGATTGCTTTTTTATAGGTTGGAGTTAAAGATAACTACAAGAATCCAAAGAGGAAATATTTGACCAAACTATAATCACAAGCTAATGTTGCTGAATGATAACCTAGGGAGGAATTTTACTTACCACTAACCCAGCTGCCAATATAATTAAGCTAAGAAAAGTAAATTATTAAGTATTTTTATTCATAGGCCAAATATTCAATCAAGATTATTTTATTGGCTTGAAGGCTATCACTGATTCATTAAGCAAATAGGGACCCAGAAGATAGAAGATCCTTCATGTCACCTGTGGACATATTTTAGGCTCATTCTAACTAGACATGATTATCCTCTGCTGGAACAGTGTATGGAGGAATAAGTCACTCCATTTGATAAACTATTAGGAAGGGGGAAAGGAAATCTGAAAATTTTAAATGCAAATCATCTTAATATAGTAGAGAATATCCTGCAAAGAAATATCACATGTAAATATTGTGTTAAGCATTTGGTAGAAAGGTGATCAGAAAAAACCCTAGTGGGTACACAAACTAATAAGGATAAGGATAAGGATAAAATAAAGAGAAAGTGAAACTTAGAAGCAGTGTCAGCTTCCCAGGGAAAGCCAGTGCCTTTCGAAACATGCAATTGGAAAAGGTTTGGCACTGCATTGCCTTATATAAAATTAGAATTCTCTTAGTATGGTAAAGGGAATTACGGATGTTAAAACAGGCAAGTAGCTGTCTCTGCCATAAACCTTCAACTATACAATGGCCAAAAAATTATTTCCAACTCTCAGTTATGTGTTGCGTGAGGCACTAGACGTATCGATGTTTTGCAGATGTCCTTTTATTGATTCCAAGGAAGAACAAGAGAGTTTATAGGCAGCTTATTTCAATACTGGGTCTGAACTACATTGTGTTAAGGAAAGAAAACAGTGACATTTAAAGGAAAAGCCTAAAGAACAGTCACAATATTTAAAAAGAAATAAGAGAGTGAGAGTGAGTGAGACAGAGAGAAAGAGACAGAGAGAGAGAGAAACAAAGAATAGCCTGGAAGGACTACATGATTGCAATTATACTGCTCGGCAAGGAGATGTGATCATGACCCTTTTTAGCCCCATGCTGGGGAAGAGACCAGTGCCTTGCACATGGGAGGGAAATGCTCCACCACCGAGCTCCATCCTCGGCCCCAAATCACAAGCTTTGTAATTTCCTGCTATGCATTTATATTACTTAACATTTCCTTCTTTCAAAACAGATGATTGAATTCCTTTCTCCTATTTCAACTCTTCTTATAGCAGGAAGGCATTTGGGCCAGTTTACTTAAAGAGGACCCATACCCTAGGTACGCCTGAGGCCAAAGGCCTCAAAATGTGTGTAGGAAATGAATTAGGGCATGTGAGATTGCTCTTGTATAAACGTACCATGTGTGTGTAATATTGATCTCCGTGTCATGGGGGATCCATGAGGAGCCAGCAAAGGCTCCCGGAAGGGAAAATTAGAAAACGTGAAAAGTCTTCCATGCAGGTTTATTTGAAGAGCAGGAGGTGCAGCACGGGTGTGGTAGAAAGACCTGGGTTCTACTGCTTTTACCATGCCTGCCTTCAACTCTTAGAGGATTCTGGGAAAGGGAAGGTCTTTGGTCTCAATTTTCTTATCTATTTGATGAAGGAAAAGAACCAGATGATAAGTAATATCCATTGTAAACTAAATTGGGTTATTTTCTGTAATTGTTGAACCAAGTGAGAAAACTGTGAAATATTTTGAGAGAGAAAGGTGAGGGAGAATGGAAATAGACCAATAGCCTAAAATGTGACAAGGTTTCACCAAGAGTAAAAAATCTTGGGAGAGGAAGTCAAAAGCAAGGAAAACATTTGGGGACGATTATATATACAGAGTAGCTAGATGGGAATCTTTTGAATTGTGGGATTTACGCAAATGATGAATGGAATTTCACTATTGAATTGAACATGCTGATTGCAATTCTAGCACCAGTAATGACTCCTCACATGCATCTGGTTGTAGCCATTTAATTAAAATTCCTGAAAAGAGAAGTTACTTTTATACTCACCTAAGTCAATGAAATCCACTAATGCTCGTTAGAAAGATATTTAATGCAATTATTTTTAAATAGCATTAGTTCTGCAGTTAATGTTGCCACATAGTTTTCTTTAATGTCTCTTCCTACAATTCCCAGTCTCTTTTCAAATCTCCATGAGTCTTTCTTTTCCTCTTTAAATAGGAATATCTAGTGATCAATTTGCTTGCACATGAAAAAGATTGCTATGGTTCTTCTGAAATATTTTCTTGGAAAATATTTTATAATGTAAAATACTGCTCTGATGAGATTGTTTTTCAAATCCAAAGAAGGCCCTGAATTCTATAGAAGAAATGGAACTTCATTCTCTGCAATATCACACTAGTTACACTATTTTGTTATAATACTCTTCTTTGAACAAAACCTTGTTCATTCTCTCAACCATCAGCAATTTGAGGATAAGAAGATAAAGTCTGATTCCTTGGTTAATAGGGAAGTTGATGAGAAGAATATTTAGAAGAGGAACAGTAGAGATTTAACTTGCATTCAGGCTCTGCCTTCTCCTTCAATGCATATTTTAGTTTTTAGGCTCCCAAAAGATCAGCTTTCACACTTTGATAAACTTCAGGATTCTAAAGTTTATGGTTCAAGTTCCTACTTTCATTTTCAGCAAATGACATGGAATCATTCTTCATATGTCAGCTCTTTGAAAATATCCACTCCCTGTAACAGAGAGAAAAAGTTTTTCTTCCCATTGTTGTTCTCTAATCTTGGCCTTTGAGTCCAAAGAAATAGTTATCTCTTTGTCACAAGTTAATTCCTGTAATAGACACCTCTCCAAAAACCTGGGAGACTTTATTTCCAAGTAAACCTGTATGAGCTAGGCCATGTAGGTCTTCCTCCAAGGCAGAGTAGCTGCAGGACTACAGACTAAGGAAAACCCAAAGCAGAACATTCTAGAGACCTATTTAGGTCTTCACTAAAGTTTCTTAAGGAGATGGAGAAGGAACATGGGAAACATCCTTAAACTATCTTATAGATTCTCCCTTCGCAGTCCCACTTTCTTACCCACATCTCCTTCCTCCACTTCTCGCTATTAAATCTTTCCCTCTGGAAAGCAGCTCCTTGCTCTCTCCTGGCTTGGTGCTGCTCTTTCTTACCCTGGCCAGCTCCTGTCCACATCACTCAGTCTGGTTAACGCTACAGTACTTGTCTTCCATACCTCTGCCCAACTAAGCAGTCAGGGAAGCCTAGGTTAGGCCCCTCTCTTATGGTTTTCCTTTGTGGCATTGACAGCCATGGAGGTAGACGGATGGCTTTCCCTTAAGACCTTGCCATTCAGCAGCAAGGAGTGCATGAACCAGCTGCCTCCAGCTGTACCTTTTGGATCAGCCTTAGGCATTCTGGCCATCACCACATGCTTTTGGAGTAACTCCATCCTAATGGCTGGGCATCGTGCAGGGTCCTGCAGTAGTCGTATTTGCCCAATGTGGAGTTTCTCTGATTGGCAATATTTGTCCCCAAGTCCCCACTAAACTGGCCATGCCTTTGACAAGAATATTGTAATATAAGGTTCTTCTTGCCTACTCTACCTTCCTTCACCCTTAACTTTTCTCAGACATTAATCTCCAATAAATCTCTTCTGCTTCTAACACGGTCTCTTCCCCTGTTCCCTGGAGGAACCGAATGACCCATAACACTTATCACTCATTATAGCTTATAAATTTATTCATGTAATATCTAATTAGCATTGACCCACACTGCAAAATCCATAAGGGGAGAGGCCACATTTGAACTTAAAATTGTATCCTCTGTTATTTTCAAAATGGATAGCACAAAGAAGCTTTCACACAATATTTGTGGCGAGTAAATAAAGAAATTTTACACACATTATTGTACTAATCCTTTGAGAAAGGCACCATTACTGTGTCATTTTAAAGATGGGGAAATTGAATGAGACCAACTTGCCCAAATTTGAATCCAAGGGTGTCTGACTTTAAAGATCGTCTTCCAAACATCTACTTCATTTTCTTCTCCAGCAGGTGGTAAGGAGGATCAGAATGACTTTTCACCTAGGACCCTTGTGGGTTTATCTTGCTGATTCTTTGCTCCTAGGAAATGTGGTGAGCTTAGTTTGGGAAAGAATCTGACCTCATCGGTTTTGTATTACTAGTAGTACCCTTCAGGGTGCTCATTCCATGGGGAGTGAATTGGATGGGCAGTGGAGAGCGGAAATGATGCTTAAAGAGGAAGCTTCTTGCTGGTCTCTGTAGATTCTTCTGTTTCTCAGGAGAAGTCCGGGTCCAGGACTCCTGAGTACAGTGCTCTCTCCTAACAATTCCTCTTTCCTCTTCTCCTATGTCTAAGGCTACACAGAGGTTCTCTGAAAGGAGTTTTCATTCACGCCGTGAAGGAAAGTCAGAGGCCTGAGAATCAATGATCTCCCTCTAGACTTTAAACTTGTGATGAACTTGATGCAGCTAGAAAGGAATTACTGTAGCAGAGCCTGGAAGGAACCTTAAAGAATGACATAGTCAGGGGCTGGGGATTTAGCTCAGTGGCATAAGTGCCTACCTGGCAAGCTGAGGTCGAGGTTGTGAGTTCAACCCCTGTTATAAAAATAAATAAATAAATAAATAAATAAAAAAGAATGACATAGCCTATTTTTCTTGTCAGAGAAAGAAATGGAGAAACAGAGAGATAAAGCAAATTGAGACAGAAGTGTGGTACGTACAGCCCTGGAGGCAGACTGATGTCTCTCCCTTAAGACCGTGCCATTCAGCTGCAAGGAATGCATGAACTGACTGTCTTCAGAGTGAGTTACTTTTCAGTTAGTTAGCCTTAGGCTTTCTGGCCATCTCCACACTCTTTTGGAGCAACCCCAGTCTAATGGTTGGGTATCATAGAGGGTCCTAATACCTGAACCTACATCTTCTTGGCTCTAGTGAAGGAATTCTGGCAAATCACAACATGGTGAATGATTTCCTGTTGAGAAGACAAGAGGGAGACATTAAAAGACGAGACAGGAATCAAGAGAGGCTTGGGAAAGGCTAGCTTTACTCTTTTATAACAACACAATCTTGCAAGAATTAACCCTCTCTGTGGATTTGTGCTTCCCTGTGACCTAATTACCTTCTATCAGGCCCCACCCCTTAAAGATTTCTCTACCTCCACCCTGTCACCCTGGGAACAAAGCTTTCAGCACAAGAATCCTTGGGGGATGAGCCACGCCCACACCACAGCAAACTGGTACCAGATCTATCTTTCTATTCTTGACTTATAGCCTGCAGAAAAAATTAGCCTCTAAGCAAGGCTAAATTTTGACTCAGAAAGAGTCTTATCACCATCTTTCCTGGGATGTGGCCCAAGGGAAACGAATGGGCCATCTGATGAATAGACAGTTTCACAATTATGCAAGTATCAGTATTTCCTAGAGAAGCCCAACTTCTGGCAATAAGGTATACTCACTGGAAAGAGAAGTGTAATTGCTTGACTACAGAGTTACCTAATCTAGTTTGGATCTTATTGTTGGAAAGTCTGATCAAATTTGAGTTCTCCTGCACTACTTTCTCGATTCTTTAATGGAACTAGCCTAAAGCAATCACTGCTTTCTTACAAGGAGTACTTACCATTGCTCTGACATTCTCTCTGTAAATATTTGTGCCTTCTCGGTATTATTTTCATCTTATAAATAAAATGAGAAAGCAAAAATAAGTACAGGCTTTTTGTCCTGCCAAAGGTCACACCACTTCAATATTAAGACCAGTTTCTCTTCATTTACAAGGGTCAAAGCAATTCTGAGGCCAGAAGAGGACCAGGCAGCTCAGGTTGCCTCCTAGCCAGTGGCCCTGCTTGCTGACTGTCAGCCTGCCAAGAGCCAGTACCGCAACCCTCTCTTAGTGCTCATCGTTATCCTGGTTGGCTAGAAGGCCCTGCTGTGTTTGGAGAGGGTCAGGGCACAAGGCCAGGCAAGATGAGATGCCACAGAAAGGAAATAAAGAAAAAAAAAATCCTGGTGAAATGCATCAAAACAATACCGAGAGCAAACTCTGGCTGCGGACTGAGGATTGGCAAGAAAGAGAAATAGCTCTGTTCAAGGTCAAAGCATTGCAGATATGCTCAAATTGGAAACTGAAATCAATTCTTCTTCCCTTTCAGCCTGGCAGCTGCATCTGGTAGGTACCTAGGAAGCTAGAACGCTAACAGTCAGTTCTGGCAGAAGCAGCACTGGTAAAAAGCAGAAGGACCCACAGACACAGGGCTGGGGCCAGGGAGGGGAACATTCTTTTTCCTTTGCCATGAGTTCCTTGTGGACAATGGTAGATAGAGGAGGGCCCTGGTCTACGAAGGGCATTGTGGGAACTTCTGTTCTTGTGGGTTCCCATTTTCATAATTCGTTTTTACGAGTTTGTTTTTTAAATGCAAACATCATGATGTCTTTGTAGCTAAGGCTGTGTTTTGATGAGGGTGGGACACGAAGAGATATTTTTCTATTATTATACTTAAATTTTAGGGCAGAGGAGCTACTGTACTTCTGACCAGCGAGTTCTTGCCAAGACAGATTCCAAGTATTTTGGGTCGATGAAACACAGAGGAAGGGAGGCAGGGAATGTGGGGAAATGAAAACTCTTCTTCTCTCTTTCCTGCTTCACTGCTTGGTGGAATGCACAAAGATGAATGCAATTTAAGGATATAGAAGGGAGTAAGGAGAAAGAGTGTTCAGTGAAGAAAGGTGTCAGAGAGTGGAACATCTCAGAGACAGAAGAAAGTTTCAATGGGAAAGACACATTGTCACACATCTAAACCTTATGCAGATCTATAAATGAGCAGGTCAACTGAGAAGAGGAAATGTAAGATTTTAGCCCACCTTCTGTTGCTAAAATACCCGAGTCCAGGTAGTTTATAAAGAACAGAAATTTGGTTGACCCACAGTTTTAGAAGCTGGGAAATCTAAGTGTGGTGCCAGCATTGTGTCAGTATCCGCAAGAGCCTTCTTGTGGCATTGTATCAAGGTAAAGGGCGTCATGCAGCCAGAGAGAGAAAGCTGGCTCAGGTCTCCTCTTGCTCTTTTGATAAGACCACTAACGCCAAATTGGGCGGGTCCACCCTCATGACCTTATCTCATTCTTACTGTCTTCCAAACCCTGCCCCTCTATTTATCACCAACACATGAGTTTGGGAACTTTATTATCAACACATGTGTGAAATTTTGGGGAAACATCCAAACCATAGAAGGGACAGAGCACAATGGCCAGAGCAAGAGGGGCTAGAGGCAGATCTTGCTATAATGGAGAGAAAAGCTGTAGGGGAAGTGAATAGTCTTCCCTTTTCATATTTCCTTTCAACCAACATTTATTGAGCACCTATTAGATTCCAGCTTTTGTACCAGGCATTAGGCATTCAAGAGCTAGCAAGATAAAAATTATACCATTAAGGAGCTCATTCTTCAGAGGAGGGGATAGATCTGCTCGTAAACAATGTCACAGCAAGGCATAATGTGACATATTCGGAGGGACACAAATCTCAAGCTCCTGGAGACAGAGGAGACTAAGGTTAATGTCATCTAGCAGGTCACAGAATGGAGGAAGTAACATTTGATTGTATATTTGAAAGAAGAGTTTTCTTTTCCTTTGCTTTGTACATTGATAAATTATTTGAATGGGAATTTTAAGAAAATTAGGTCTCTCCACTTTTCATTAAAATAATAGCAACAACACATGTGACGGCTTGTTGGGGACATTGTCATTTATCTATTGGAGCTAAAGTCCACATTCAGTTGCTCCAATAGCCATGTGAAGGGTCTTATGATAACAGGAGAATGCCATCCAGAGAGACCTTAATGAACTTCTATAAGAAACTGGGACTTCTCCAGGAGAAATGACAAAATCGTTATTTAGGGAAAGTAATGTTGCACTTCCCCCACATCTTGTAATCACTGCGTTCTTGTAATTATAGTTCAGATAATACTTATAAACACTGTTATTTTTATATGTGATATCGCGTAAAGACATAACAAGTATTAAAATCAGAGACTGGACTATCTCGCTCAACTCTTTTAACCAGGGATCAGAAAACTTTCTATAAATACCCAGATAGCAAATATTTTTAGCTTTGTGGGCCACATGGTCTCTGTTGCAACTGCTCAGCTCTACCATTATAACACAATAGGAGTCATAGACAACATGTAAATGAGTCAGAGTTGCTGTGTTTTAATAAAATTGTACTTATAAAAAGAGTGAAATGGCTTAGCAATGGCCCTGGATGCTGGATTTGGTTCTTACTTTTTTGTTGTTGATTTTTTGAGACAGGAGCCCACTGTGTAGTTCAGGCTGGCTTCAAACTTGCTGGGATCTTCCTGCTTCAGCCTCCCTGGTGCTGGGATCGCAAGCCTGCACCACCACTCCTAGTTGTCTACCTCTACTTTTATCCTTCACTTTAATCTGACTCTGCTGTGGTGGATTAACTAACGGGCAACTTGGAAAACCCAGCTGAACTGAGTCAGCATGATTCTGGGCATGGAAAATCCACCTGAGGATTGTTGCCAAATGACATAAAGGACAGTGGGAGGGGAAGATGGCACACTGTTGATTTTCCTGGAAGAGCTTGCCGCGGCTCATTCTCCTGATAGCTGTTCTCATTGCTGGAGGAGCTCAGGTCCTCGCTGTCACTGGGGATGGCCACTGTCTCTTCAGGGAAGATCTGGTCTTTGTCTCGAGCATCACTTCCTGGCTCCAGTGCAGATCTCTCGGCCTGGTGGCACAGATCCTTCACCCCACTGGCACAGACTTCCTAGCTTCTGCCACTGTGTCCTAATTTTTGCCACAGACTTTTGGGCCTTCCTGGTGCAGATCCATGACACAGACTCACGTGAGACATTGCAGTGGGCTCTGGGCCTCTGACTAGACTTGCAGTGGACATTGCCATGGGCTCTAGGTTTCGGGCTGGACTCCTGCTGGACTTTGACATGGGATCCAGGTCCTTGGATGGATTCTTCATGTCTCTAGCATGCAGGTAGATCTTTGGCACTCTTCTGTATTTGACTTTTTGGGTGAATATTATATGATAGTCCTATAAAATTGTGTGTCCTGTATCAAATGCATTCCCTTGCAAACCCTCACTACAATACCTTCATTCCTGCTACTGACCCACTTCCGCAACAGGAAATATCAGGCCTCCCCACCTCATTAGTATTTTCCAGTCAATAGTTATTTTCCATTTTACCACGTGCAGGGAACTGTTGTAGTCCCCGAGAACGAGGCAATGAACGAACCAGAAAATCATGCAGTTCAGACTTTAATGGGAAGAGACAGGGAATAAACAGATAATAAATGTATCATGTCAAGTAGCAATAAATGCTATGAAGAAAAGTAAAGCGGAGAAACATGATAGAGTATAGCAGTATGCTACTTTTGATAGGGCAGTCAGAGAAAACCTCTCAGAGGAAGTTAAATTCCACAAGGGTGGAATGAATTGAGAAAGGGAGTTATGGGTTAAGGGTGTCCCCAGCAGAGAACACAGTTAGTGCAGTGAGCCAATGGCAAGAGTATGCTTGTAGTGTTACAATGAACACAACATTTAGTTATGGCTGGAGTGCTGAGAGCAGGGGGGAAATTCACAGATTTTAGGGTCAGAGATGTGTTCAGGGACCAGGTTAAGCAGGGCCCTCGAGGGCATGGTAAGAACAGACATGATCTAATTTACCATTTCAAAGTGTCACTCTGTCTGTTTTGTGGTAACTAGACCTCAGGAGTAAAAGCAGGGAAACAGTTTAGGAGGCAATTGTAGTAATTCAGGGTTGGTGATGATACCCTGGTGCTCAAGGGAGGTCGGAGGCTGTAGGGTTGAGATAAATGTGAGGACTATGCTTGTGCCTTGGAGAGTGAAAGAAAGGGAAAAAAAGAAATAAAAAATGACTTAAGATATTTTGGCCTGAGAAATAAGATGTTGTCATTGTCTGAGAAGAACACTAGGGAGAAGCAGGTTTAAGTAAGGGAGAGCCAGAAAATGGTTTTGAGAATGTTAAACTTTATTTTCCTCTTGTACCGCGTTAATGAGCTTATTTTGTTCCCGGAAATCTGTTAATTCTCAGTAACATTACTGTAGCACTTAAAATAGTAAACTGAGCATGTTAATTGCAATACTTTTGGAGTTAGAATAACCATAATGTTCATGATCCCAGGCAATTCAGTAATAAAAAACGCTAAAATAATAATACCAAATACTTGATCAGCACTTTCTATGTATCAGGCGCTATTTTAAACCCTGTATATTAAATTAACTTATTCCTCAAAAACATCTACAGGCAAACAAGAATAGAAAAGTTTGTGACTTGCTCCAGATCACGTAGCTAGTGGCAGAACTAGGACAAGAACCTATGTAGGGGATGTTAGGACCTGTGATAGTCATTATGATTAATCATTGTGCGGTACTGTTTCAATAGTGTCTTTCTTCCTTCCTTCCTTCCTTCCTTCCTTCCTTCCTTCCTTCCTTCCTTCCTTTCCTCCCACCCTCCCTCCTCCCTTCCTTCCTTTCTTCCTTCTCTCCTTTCCTCTCTCCTTCCTGCCCTCTGTCCCTACCCGTCTCCCTTCTTTCCTTCCTCTCTTTTGCACCACTGGAAATTGAACCCAGGGTTTCAACCTTCCAGGTAAATCTCTCTCATGGAGATACACCCTTAGTCCTTTCATGAATTTTTGTTTTGAGATAAGGTCTTTCTAAACTGCCCCAACAGGCCTTGAATTTGCAATCTTGCTGACTCAGACTCCTGATAGCTGTGATTACAGGTGTGTACCACCAAGCCTTACTTTGTTCTTTGTTGTTTCAGTGTGGGGTATTATACAGATTGATTTTCACATGTGGAACTGCTCATGTGTTTCTAGGATGAACCCTTTTGTTCCTGATGCATGATTCAACTTGCTAGTATTTTGTTGATATTGTTGATCAATACAGTAGTTTCCTTTTCTTAGCCTAGTAGAATCAGTTAGGAAGTGTGTCTCCCACCTCTACTTTTTAGAAGAATTTGTGAAGGATTGGCACTGTACTTTTCTTCTTTAATATTGGTTTTAAAATTACTGGCTCAACTTATTTACTTATAAACCTATTCATATTTTTCTACTTCTTCCTAATTTGAAAGTTTTTATCTTCCTAGCGATTGGTCCATTTTCATCTGTCATATCATCCATTAGAATACAATTTCTCATATTCCAAAGCATTCTTTCATGATGTTTTTTATTTTTGCAAAGTTGGTATTAAGGTCCCCTCTTTCTTTATGATCATAGTGGTTTGAACATTTTATACATTATAGCCTACCAACATGGTTTTGTAATCACTGATTTATACAATTATATTTTAAATCAGATAACAAAAAGAGGAAGAACCAAAATGTATTTGTTTTGTTTTTTTTAATTAAGCAATTACTTTACTGGTGCTCTTCACTTTTTGGTGTGAATTTGAATTATCGTTTAGTGTCCTTTCATTTTAGTTGGAAAGTCTCCCTTTACTTATTTTTCAATAAGGCAGATACATTAAAGATATGTTCTCTCATATTTTGTTCATCTGAAAATGTCTTAATTTCCACTTTAGTTTTTGAAGGATAACAATACTAGACATACAATTACTGATTGGCTATTTTTTTAGTGTTTTGAATACATTATTCTACTGTCTTCTGGTCTCGAGTTTTTGATGATAAATCAGTTGTTACTGAGACTAATTTAAACATTTTGTGTTGCTTGTCTTCTGACTTTCAACATTATTTCTCTTTGGTTTCCAATAGTTTGGTTATAATATGTCTCATTGTAGGCCTTTCCTAAAGTACTGTATGTTCTACTTGCAGTTTTTTGAGCTTCTTGTATATGGACTTCTTGAACATTTTTTAGTTTGGAATTTCCAAGCTATTATGTATTCAAATATTCTTCTATAATTCTCTCTATAATTCCTGTTATGTACATTTTTATATGCTTGATGATGAGACCAATAGGTCTCTAACATTCTCTTCATTTACTTCTATTTTCTTTCTGTTACTCAAACTGGATAGTATCAATTGACATATCTTCAAGTCTGTTGATTTGTCTCTTCTGCCAGTTCAAATTAGTTATTGAACCACAGTAGCAAATTTTTCATTTCTCTCTTAAACTTTTCAACTCTAGAACATTTATTTGGTTCTTTTAAAATTTATAATTTCTACCCTTTTAATGGTAAGCCTTATTGGTAAGTCATTATTATCAAATTTTCCTCTAGTTCTTTATATATAGTTTCCTGTAGTTCTTTGAACATGTTTATAACAGCTGATATAAATTCTTTGTTTAGTAACTTTCCTGAACTAATTCTGTAAATTCTTTATTCTTTGTCATATTCAGTCACTGAAGTCTATGTTTGCTTATCTTGGTGGTATCTATAATGCCCAGTGATTTCCTGAAATGCTTTGAACCAGTAAATCTTCCAGCCATGACTTATGGGCTGTGTCCACTGGGAGCATACCTTCAATTATCCAGCATTTTCAACTTTTCCTCAACCTTTATTTACTACTTATAAGAGCCTCCATATCAACAAGGACCCACACATCTTCTCAAGTCTTACTTAGACATTCACAGCACTTTGAATATGTTTCTGGTCCACTAGATTTCCAGGAATGTGTTGGAATTTTCCAAAGCTCTCATTCCCTAGTTTTTCTTTGAAGATTTTTTTTATCAGCCTCTTGTTTACTACAATGATTATCTCTCCTTCCCAATAGCTGTGATATTAAACAACTGCCACTGATTGTTTTTGACAAATATCCAGGGGGAAAGGCTGTTCACGCTGAGTAAGCTATAAGTCATATCAAATAAAGCTCTGTGAGTAGGTTTTCCAAGAATCTGCCAGACAGGCCAAGTAGTGACAATTATGTGGAATAGTTGTGTTTCAAACCAATTATGTCTTTTTTCCAGAGGCCATTAGATTGCTGTTTTCACAGCTACTTTATTTGTAAAGCTGTTAATGTTCAAGGCTACTGAATGCTTGGGAAAAAGGAATAAGGATAAGCAAGTTAAAATACCACAAATTGCACTGTTTATATCAAGATCTGGCCATTTTTCTCACTGAATGCCTTTTAAATGCTGCAAGTCTTTGGTTAATTTCCTGAGTTCTGAAAAAGTTGATTTTAACTGGTTCTTTTCTTTTCTTTCTTTCTTTCTAAACCAGCTTTCTTATCAACTAGAATAACAGACTTTCAAAGGTATTCTGTCATTTGAGAAATAATTCCCTTGAATATTGCAAGCTTAAATTATTACTAGTGAAAGGCAGGATTGCAAAATCAGCATCATGTGGTCTAGAACCAGATTTATTCAGGTTCATATCTTGGCTCTAAAAATCTCTAGCCGTAAATTCTTTTGCCTCTGTTTTTTCTTCTGTGAAGTTAATGTATTGGTAGTGTCTACCTACACAGACTTGTTCAAAGTATCTGTGTCTAGGGAATTCTTGCAAGTAAAGCATCTAGAACAGCAGTTGGCAAATTATGGATTGTGGGCCCTTCTACTCACCATTTTATTTTCATGACCCATGAGCTAAGAATATTTTTCACATTTTTAAAAGGCTTAAAAATCAAATGAATATTTCTTTTTTGTAATTAAGTTTATTGGCACATTTTAGATATACGTAATGATCATATTTGTCATAGGGAATTTGTATCTGCACACGATATATTTTGGTTTCTCTTTTTTATTCACTTCTCTCTCTTCCCTTCAATACATGTTCCCCTCCCTATTTACAAAGGTTTGTTTCCATTTATCCTTTTTAAAAAATCTTTTTTCCAAGGCCCTGCCCACGTATGCACTCCAGTAGCCATTGGGGGATGCTTCCCACCCCAGGTAGCCAGCGCGGGCTGGGAAAAACAGCAACCAGCGCTGCACCAGCACACCCAGTGGCCACCACTGGATACCCACAGTCAGCACTGGCCAGGAGAACTAAACAGTCATGCTTTGGAGAAATTGTAGCTAATGTGGAAAGTGCCTGGGACCCCACTACCCACTGGTTTAGAAGAACCCAGGAAAATGTCAAGATGAAGAAGCAAAAGGCAGTCTCTGGACTCCAACCCAAGCAGAGCAAGTCCAGGAGATGAAGGCATGGAAGAGATAGGGGGTTGCACACCTGAAGTTTCTGAAGTGATGGCAACTGAGTAAAGAGACAACTTCATGAGGCTACGAAAGAAATTAGAACAGAAATACTATCTCAGGTAGAAGAAGAAATGAAAAACATAATAAAGGGATTGCTAAGCACCTCTAAAGAAGACATAGGTAAAAAAAATAGAGGAGTGTAGGAAAATGAGGGAAACCTTGAATGAACAGATTTAGAATGCATGAAACAGATTCAAAGAGATATCCAGGAAATTAAAAACTCCATTTCAAGCAAAACTGTTTGAAAGAAATTGAAGCTAGACTTTCAGGCTTTGAAGACAGGTGTGCAGCTTGTGATCATGAAAGGAAAGATATCTTAAAATTAATAAGGAACCAGGAAATAACAATTCAATGGCTGCAAGATGGCACAAAGAAAAATAATTTAAGAATAATAGGTGTTTACAGAAATAATAGCAGAAAACTTCCTAATCATGGGAAAAGGACATGACATACAGATACATGAGGCATATAGAACTCCAGCTAGCCATAACCAAAATAAATCTACACCCAGACATACAATAATCAAGATTCCAGAAATTCAGCACAAGAGCAGAATATTAAAAGCTGTTAGAGAAAAGATCACCTATAAAGGAAAACCCATCAGAGTCATGATAGACTTCTCAACACAAACCATCAATTCAAGAAGAGGTTGAAGTGAAGTGTTTCAAGTCATGAAAGAAAACAACTTCCAACCCAGATTGATGTACCCTGCAAAACTATCCTTCAAAATTAATGCAGAAATGAGATACTTCCATGACAAAGAACAACTAAAAGAATTTATGACCACCAAACCAACCCTATAAAGAATACTGAAGGACATTCTACAGAGAGATTAAAAAAAAAAAAAAGGAACAGAGGCAGAGGGGAATCACTGAGTGGGGCAGACAATTGAATGGAGGGGAACAGTAGGCAGCCAATGGCAAGAAAATAGCATGGCAGAGATGAGGTAGTGCATGTTGGCCATAACCATTAATGTAGATGGCCTCAGTTCACCAATAAAAAGAAACACAGGCAGAGTGGATCAGGAGACAGGATCCATCAATATGCTTTATTCAAGAAACATGTTTAACTCAAAAGGAAATTCATAGACTAAAAGTCAGAGGAGAGGAAACAATATTCTGTGGCAGGGAACCAGAAAAAAAAGTAGGGGGAGCTTGCCCATCTACTGCAGAATGGATAAGAAAAATACGGCATTTTTATACAATGGAAAGTTACTCAGCTATAATGAAAGATAACCTTGAGATTCTTGCAGGTAAATGGATACAACTTGAGATCATGCTCATGGTGAAATGATTCAGAGTCACATGGATGAACATTGTGTTGTCTCCCTAGTATAAAAAACTAGAGTTAGTGGTATCTGAAATGCACAATACATATTGTGAAAATGAAAGGGGAAGAAATGTCTAAAAAGGAAGGCAGTAGCCATTGTTAATCTATTATCCTGTTTTGAAACCCTGTATTGTTTCCATTGTTCTGTTTAGTTTGGTTTTATTGTTTTGTTTTGTTTGATTTTATTTTATTTTATTTTTTTCGTGTCACCGGGCATTGAACTCACAACTTCACATCTGCCAGTCAAGTGCTTAAGCCATTGAGCCAAACTCCCAGCCCTTTGTTTGATTTTATTATATTTGATGGCATGGACAGCTATTTCAAAAATAGCAGATATATTATGGTAGCCATTATTGATTTCCTATTGTCTTGTTTCAAAGCCCTGTATTGCTTTACTTGTTTTCTTTTGATTGATTTTGTTCTATTTTGTTTTGTTTGATTTTATTATGTCTGATGGTATAGGCAGCTACTTTGAAGATAACAATGATGCATTATGGTAGCCACCGTTGTATTCCTACCATCTTGTTTTGAAGTCCTGTATTGCTTTCATTGTTTTGTTTTGATTGGTTCTATTCTGTTTTGTTTTGTTTGATTTTATTATGCCTGATGGTATGGGCAGTTGTTTTGAAGATGACAGGAGGCATTATGGTAGCCATTACTGATTTCCTTTTGTCTTGTTTTGAAGTCTTGTGTCATGTTCATTGTTCTGTTTTGATTAACTCTATTCTGTTTTATTTCTTTTGGTTTTATTCTCTTCAAAATTAAAAAAAATTTTTGAAATCTTTTTTTCACTTTTACCTTCCTTTTTTTCCTCCTTCCCCACCCTAGCTCTTCTTTCCTTTTGAACAATTTCTTTCCATTTCACAATATCTAGTGCACATTTTGGTCCTTAATTACTCTTTCAGTTTCTCACACATGTGCAATGTTTAGTTACATGAATTTGATTTATCTTACTTAACAGTATTGTCTTGAATTGCATTCATTTACCTAGAAATATGTCAAATTTATCCTTCTTTATGGCCAAGAAGTACTCCATTATTTATAAAAAAGCCCATATCTTCTTTATTCCTTGGTTGATGAGCATTTGGGTTGTTTCCATGATTTAACTACTACATACTGTGCTGCTATAAAATGAGTGTGCACATATTACTGTGTTATGATGTTTTTAATTCTTATAGGAAGATATGCAGTAAGGGAATAACTGGGTCAAATGGGACCTCTAATTCTAACTTTTACAGAGATCTCTGCACTGATTTCCACAGTGGTTTTACCAGTCTACACTCCCACCAACAGTTTTCCCCTACAGCCCTTCCAACATTTTTAATTGGTTGATTTCTTGGTGTTAGCCATTCTTTCTGGTATGAAATGAAATCTCAGTGTTGTTTTAATTTGCATCTCTCTAATAACCAGTAACATTGAACATTTTTTCATGTATTTATTTGCTGCTTGTATTTTGGTCAGCTGAGAAGTGTGTATTCATCTCAGGTGCCCATTTTTGGATTGGGCCTTTAGATTTGAGGGGGGGGGTCTGATTTTTTTCAGTTCTTTGTATGTTCTAGATATAAGTTCTTTGTCTGAAGGACAACTACTTAAAATTTTTTCCCACTCTGTGGATTGTCTTTTCACTCTGTTGGTAATTTCTTTTGTTATGCAAAAGCTTTTGAACAGGATGAGATCCCAGTTATTGATTTTTTACATTATTTCCTGTACGTTTGGGATTTTGTTCATAAAATCTTTGCCTACACCTATGTTTTCAAGAGTTCTGCCTAGTCTCTCTTCCAGTGGATTTAGTGTTTCTGGGTTAATATTTAGGACTCTGATTATGGTCCTGCCCACCAGCCAAATATTTCTTTACATAAAAATTATACAAAATTCAAATTTCAGTGTTCAAACATGAAGTTTTATTAATATACAACCATGGTAACTCAGTTACATATTGTTAGTAGGATGTTTTCATATTAAAACAGTACAGTTGAGCAGTTGTGAGCAAAGTTGTATACAAAGCCTCAAAGCTTTATATCTGGCTAATTTTAGAAAAAGTTTGCCAACTTCCAAACATTGATAGATGTAAAAGTGTTCAATACAGTTATGTGTTGCTTGAGGAAGGGAATATGTTCTGAAAAATGCATCATTAGACAATTTTGTCACTGTGAAAATATCATAAAATATACTTACACAAAACTAGATGATATAAGTCAATCACTAAATGTGGCCTCTTGATGTAATCAAATGGTAGCAAACATGAGACATGAGGCTGCTGGCAATATATCATAACATACTAAAGCAGACTTTCTAAAGTAGAAGTAGTACACCAAAAATAACACTAAAAGTATAACATATACATAAACCAATAATATAATCATTTATTAAATTATCAAGTATTATGTATGATACATTAATATATGCCATATTCTTTTATATGGTTAGAAATACAGGGGTTTTGTTTACATCAGTATCACTGCAAACATGTACTTGACAACAATGTACATTCAATGACAACACAGTGCAGTGTTACAATAGCAACACTATCAAGTAATAGGAAATTTTCACTTCATTTCAATCTCAAAGGACCACTGTCATCCATACAATCCATTGTTGATGGAAATACCATTATACAGGTCTGCCTGTAATAGTTAGCTGTACATTTTACTACATAACCCCATAGTTAGTATTCAACGTCAACTCATTTTTAAAGGCATATTTCACCTGTTCCATGCTGGCTTCAAACCTATCTCGTTAAGTTGTATGTTGGTTACTTTCCTCTCATTGCTGAGACAAAATACCTAACACCCAAAGTTAAGGAAGAAAAGGTTTATTTAGCTCACAGTTTATGAAGCTATCAGTCCATACTCAGCTGGCTCCAAGGCAGAGAAGCACGGCAGAGGAGCAAGAGTTCATGGCTGCTGGAAGACAGCAAAGGCAACAAGAGCAAAATGGGAGGAGCAAGAAACAAGCCTCTTTCCCTCCCTTATGCTGCATGCAGGCCACCTGCCCCAGGGTGGGTGTAGCACTCACACCCATAATCCCTGCATTGGACCATGAATCAATCACAAACCCTAAAAGCCCGCCTCTATGACTGCATGAGGCTTTGAGGGGACATCCAGACATAAACCATAACAGGTTGCATGGTACTCACCATGACTTCCCAATCTCTGCATGTTCTGGCATCTGTTTCTTACTCTGATCTCATCTTTCCCTCTTGCTCACTCTGCTCTAGTTGCTCCGGCCGTCTGTCAGTTCTGGGAAGGTACTGAGCAATTTTCTTCCTCAATGATTTGCATTTGCTTTTCTCTATGCTTGGAATACTCCTTCCACAACTCTTTATAATACCATCCTTCAGTTCTCAATTCAAAGATAACACTTCAGATAGTCTGAGACCACCTTATACAGGGAGTAGTCCCCTCCCTCTTACTATTACTTCCTTCATGGCAATAATAATCATCTGTGCTTATTTAGTTTATTTAGCTGTTTAACCATTTTTTGTTCTTTTCACAACCAAAATATTAGCTCCTTGATGATAGAAATTTTAAATATTTGTTGGGTGAATGGATAACATTTTAGTTTTAATTCACATAGCTAAGTATATTACCTCTCTTATTTGTTTATTTGTTGTTCTCTCATTCCCAAGCCAAGGAGACTGATTACCTTTATCCTTTTGCTCTCTGGCTGGGCTATGATTTGACTGACTTTTTTTCAGACACCCATCACTGGTGTAATCATCTTTGGTCAGGAGTTGGGAAGGAAGTGGAATCACAATAACCTAACAGGGTCTCTTTTAGCAAGGGCTGTGAGTGGATGTGGAAATTGCGGTACAATCAGGAAAAGGAGGTGGTACTTGGTGGTCACTGCCTGTGCTCTGCTCACAGATGAGATCTTAGGGAGAGCTCACAACTTCTACATTCATAAGTAGATAATAAAATCTGTCTTCTCTGGTCATTGGATTTCCAAAAATAGTCATCATTTGGTAATTGATGTATCCAGTCCCATGTAAGTAAGATCCCAAACTTCATTCAAAATTGCATCTTCTCCTTCCCCCCAACCTGGACCAGCTTCAGCTGGAAGCATGTTGTGTAAGTGGGTGTGGGTGGGAGCATGTAGGTTGTTTCCTTCTCTTTTGTGCCTCTCTCTACGTCCTTTAGTATTAAAGTGTACGGAGACAGAAGAAGTGAGGAACAGCAAGAGTCTGACTAGCTCAGTAATAGTGGTCTCTATTTCCTTGGCTGTGGCACAGATTCTAATAAATTCCCTCATGTTCTTTTGGCGTCTCAATAATTCCTCTGATGGATGGTTCAACTGTTTGTCTTTCCTCTGACTGTAACATCTACACTGTTTGAGTCTTCTGAGTCTGTTTCTGTTGATTTTCTTTCTGTAGTAGAAAACCCGTCTGAGAACTAGCCTAGCCACTTCCAAGCAGTAGCTTTTTGCATTGCCCACAACTGATCTGTGTCAAACTAGCACATTGGCCCTACTGTCAGTGAGGACATAGCTACCAACCAGCTGTAGTGCTCTCTTTGTGCTGCTCAAGCTGCTCCAGGCAACATCAAACCCTATAGAATTTCTCATGTTTTACCTGGAGACACACACTGAATTCTCCGATATAGCGTTTGATGCCCCTGTGATTAGGCTGGAGGTGCAACAAGGGCTCCATGTTGGTGCAAGGTGGGCATGATAGGGAAGGGAAATAATGCTACCATGGCATGACTCACTCTAGAAGAATTTTTTTTTTTTTTTTTTTTTTGCGGCACTGGGGATTGAACTCACAACCTTGCGCCTGCCAGGGCAGGCGCTTAAGCCACTGAGCCAAACTCCCCAGCCCTGGTTTTTTTTTGAGGCAGGGTCGCACTATGTAGCTCAGGCCAGCTTTGCGCTCGCGTTGTAGCCCAAGCCAGCCTCGAACTCACAACGCTCCACCTACCTCAGCCTCCCGAGTGCTGGGATTAAAGGCGTGCGCCACCACGCCCGGCGAATTTTTTTTAATATCTAAAATCTCTTTCGGAGGCAGGGGATATGGTCTAGCATATGTGACGCCCCACATTTGATCCTCAGCACTACAAAGCAAAGCAAAACAAAAAACATCTTCAATCTTATTTATGAAGGAATGGGTGGACGTTCAACTAAGGGAGACAGAACTGCAAAGTTTGGCCTTGGGGATCTAGCCACGTTAGAATACATTGGAATACAGGAGTGGTTGGCATAGGTATTTCAGCCAAACAGAAATAGTTCCATTTTAGCATCCCATCACATGTGTCTGGTACCCTTTGGAATGTTACATGACTCATGCATGAAGCATTCACTTTAACTCATGTGCACATAATGTGTGTGTGTGTGTGTGACTATTTTTATTAATTCTGAAAATTGCTTCATAAACTTTTCAATTTGCTCTGGAGAGTTTGGAAAGGCCTGTGGCCAAAAAAAGTTTTAGCTTCATTAACTAACTTATATTATTGGGATTATATAAAAATATCATAAGCAAAAATTATTTCTGGAATAATTTCAGGTGTTCTGGGTGGGGTGTACACCTTTATTGCCTAGCAGATTCTGCTTCTATCCCTTGAGGCATCATTTTTCTAACACAGCTTTAAAGGCAGCAGAAGGTAGTTCTGCGTTTATTACTTATGTGTTGGTGGAGTGAGAAAGAACAATTTCTAATTTCTGCCAGTAAAATTCTTTTCTGTTCCTGTCTGTTGAGCATGTTCTGGCAGGAATCATATTCTCCCTCCTGCTTTCTCCTCCAGCCTTAGCAAAGATACATTTGTGCTTCTGCTAGATTGATGTAGGAAAAACTCTTCTTTTTGTAGGACTATTAATTCCTTCCTGAATTCAGAAATTAGGATTAAGTAGCCTACACATCTAATTGTCTTCTCTGCTATAAACTGGAGAAAGCTTACGAAGATAGATGAAGAGTTAAGTGCTTTGTAGTATTTTCCTCAGCACCCTATCTCTCTTTAGACCTTATTAATTATTCCTTCTCCACTGCCCTCTATCCATTCACTGTCTTCTGTACCTTTTCTTTTTTCTGAGTGTGGGTGATGTTGTCCTGGATCAAAAGTGGTATTTAATGCATGTTGAATGGATGAATGAATCAGTCTGAGTTTCCATGGGTGCCATAACATTTAAGAGGTCACATGTGATGGTTGCTTGGTTAGAGAGCTGTGCAGTTGTATAGATATGAGGTCAGGTGGCTGTGAAGCTGGAGGGGAAGAACACAAAGTGGGGGTCCGTGTTGTTGATGTTAATTCTCCATAGACTCAACACAGGCGAGAACAGTTTGACCCATGTTGTGTGCTCCCATGACTCATCTTTAACAGTCAGCAGAAGAGCAATTGTAGATTCTTGTCTTTACATACACACACACACAGACACACACACACACACATGCAGGCCATGCATCACTCCCAGTTAATGCCTGATCAATCAGTTAACAGAACTCTTGGAAATTCAACACAGCCACAAAGCTGTTAATGTTGTTTTATTGTACAGTTGGTAAGGAGGTTAGTGGAAAATGATCCTTGGGCACCTTTGGGTACTGTCTTGCTGAGGCCTGGCTCCTTTACCATGAGACCACCATCTCCCTTCTGACACGGGAGTCACTGCAGATCACCATTCATGTCTCTGTCTCTCTGTCTCTGTCTCTCTGTCTCTCTCAAGTTTCTTATCTTTTTGAGCAATATTCTCTCCCTCTCTTTCTCTTTCTTTTTCTCTCTGCCCCTCTCACACATACAACATACAAGTCACTTTTTATATATTATCACATTTAATTCTCCAGTTCCATCCTCAATCCTGAGTTACACACTGTCTTCCCTTTATTCCCTGGGGTAGCCTATTCCAATGGATTCAACTATAACTGCTGTACTTAATCTCCAAATTTGAATATGTCTCCATATTACTAGGTTCACACTGCAAAAAAGTTCCATTAATGTTTCCTCGTGGGTGACTTACCACCACCACCTCCCACTGACTCAGTATCTCAGAATCTCTTCCTACTCTGTCCTCCTACCTTCTTTCTGGTGTGTATTGCAACACCATCTTTGCCATTACACAGCTTAATTTTTTAGTCATTTAAAGAGCAAGGCCAAGCTGAACTGATTTTTCTTTCCTCTGTTCCTTTCATCACAGTGCTACTTGAGGCCTCCTCACCACACACAGAAATGACTGCAGTTGACTTCTGGGGAGCTTTCCCAATTCTAGACACTTTGATCTTCCATTCATTCTGCCACTACTCTTAGCCCATCTTTTGCACACTGTTTTCTCACATCCCTGTGGTTGCTGGTGGCCCCCTGAGTTGAGCCCACATCTTTATTTTGGTCCTGCTTCTCTAGCTCTATCCATGCCACTTTTTTCTCTACCCTAGTTAAGCCCAAGCTCTTCTGTCAGCTTTATTGTAGGTCTCTGTTCACAAGGACAATTTAAGCTAGACTTTTCTCTCATTTATTCAAATGAAAAATTCAAGGCTCAGAGAAGTTGAATTATTTTCTTGAGGTAATACTGCAAGTCACTGAGCTGAATTTAAACCTATTTTTCTGATCCCCAAGAGTTACTTTTTTCCTTAACTAAAATGGTTGCTCCAGTATCAGATGAATATAAAATGGAACTCATGAGTGGAAGCTCAAGTTGCATTGCAGCAAGTTTGTAGCACCTGCCTGATAATAAAATATTACTAACTCAGGCCAACATTAGTCCTTGAAAACTGTCTCTCTTGTACTGGACTGCAGCCATAGCAAATGAAGACATTTCAATACCACCAGATAAATTAATCTGAAAAATATGGCTCCCTTTCTAACAGCTTTACAATCCCTGATCTCGTCAGGAAAACTTAGTTTTCAACGAAAATGATAGTGGGATGTTCACAATTTATTTCAAAGTCACTGAAATTCTTCATTAAATTTTAAATTTAGTCATACAAGAATTGCTCCTAGTTGTCCTGAATTTGTACTTTAAACTGCACCCAAAGTTCCAGCACTGGTTTTTTCATGATTCTAAAAAAAGACCAGATAGCATATGTTCAAGCTGAGCAAGTTACTAGGATGCCAATAGTATGTTTTTGTAAACTTTTGATTGCGGATTTCCTATGCAAATAAGACTTCTCTTGGTCTTTGCTAGTGTTGCTTTAAATGAAGACATGACCTTTAGTTCAAAAGGATATCAAAAATTATTAGGCTCTTATCCTAAGTCTTTCTTAAGGGTCTTTAAAGTGCAGAGATACAGATCTGTAGTCTGCTGGGTAATTTGCTAAATGACCAAAATGCTTTTCTCTATCTTTGTTTCCTTTTCCTATAAAGGAAAGTAACAATTGTCTATTTCCCCAATTTCATGGATATGAAAGGATTAAAGATGTTGCTGAGCATCTTTTAAAAAAAAAAACCTCACATATACAACCATGTCATGGTAATTGAATTTTATTATGAATACAAAATTAGGATTTTGGTTACTTTTTAATTGTCCTGATTATTTATCATCACCACTTCTAATTCAGTCTGGAAAAGCCAAATCCTTAAAATTTGACTCAAGCTATAAACATTCATGGCTCAGACAAATTTTTAAGGAGAGTTAGAAAATAGATAGCTGTCAAAACCTGCTTTTGGAATTTTTTATTCTTTTCCAAGATTTTAGGCTCAGACTCTAAAAACTGATTGCTAATAGTAGCAGAAGATACGACAACACCTTTCCACTCTCTAAGCCATGATGAAAAGCTAATATCTAGTGAAAATAGCACATCTTTTTACTGTTTCTGCAGTAAAAGAAAAACCATGGGGGGATAGATTGACATTGCTTTTTATTAATAAAAGAGTAGATATCATTCTTAATTCAAGATCTAGTGTGTGTAAAACATTCTTTGTAATTATGGAAGATGGGGAAGGAGGTTCAGTGATGAATAAGACACTTCCCATCCTTGAGGAATTCATAATCCAATATAAATCTGTTGTACTGTCATAGCATAATTGGTATTTTGTATCTTAATATTAAATTATGTTTCTGCTTTTCTTTGTTTTTGTGTGTGGAATGATGAAAGAAGATATCGACTGAGTGGCTTAAAGACTTTGGCCTTTGGATCGGCTCTGCCCCCGACCAGCTCCTTTGGTCTTCATGCCACTTCAGTTCCTTGGAATTCAGTGTCCTCATCTGCAAAATTCCTAGATTTAAAGCTCTCCTCATTTATCCAACATTCATCAGCTACTGTTACAGTACCTGCTAAATACAAGGCACTGATCTTATCGCTGAGGATACCTTAGTGACCTAAACAGTCATATATTGCTGACTTCACCCTCCTCTTCTTTACATTCTACAGAGGATGAGACAATGAATAATAAGCATAATACTAAATAAATACTACAGTATATTGGGAGGTTATAGTGCTATGGAATACAGAGCAGAATTTAAAAGAACTAGGAGTACAGGATGGAGAGGAGTTGCAAGTTGATGTAGAGTGGTCAGGTTTGCCACTTAAAGACTTGACATTACTCTATACAATCCCACTCAAACTATTTTTCTATCTGAAAACAGGGAGGAGTATTAAAGTAGTGCTAGAACAAGCATCGCAGAGATGGCCCAACCTTTCTTGCTTTGCTTTTTTCTTGCAGTCGAGACTTCTCTATCCAACACAGTAGCCACTAGCCATAGGGAGCTATTGAGCTCTTGAAGCAATATTAGCCTAGACTGAATAGTCTATAAGTGTGAAGTATAAATAGAATTTCAAAGAAATGTAAAATGTCTCATTAATATTCTTCTATCAATTGCATGTTGAAGTAAGAATATTGCGTGTATTGTGGGCTCAATGAAATGTATTTCTAAAATTAATTTTTACTTTTTAAATATAGCTACCATAACATTTTAAATTATTTTAAATACCATGTGTAGTGGATATGGTATTTCTATTTGGCAGCACATGTCTAGAATTTGGAATTAAAATGTTGCTATTAGTACGTGTCACTCTTCTCTTGCTGGGTAAGTCATCTCCTGTTTTGCTGGGTGTCTTTCCTTTGGTATTCCTCCAGATCAAGGCATGTAAGCACAGGGTTGACATTTCTAAAATTCAGGATCCGTTAGGGCTATCGTTAGGGTATAATTTTGGAGAGGCAGAAGAGGAAAAGTAATTTAGTATCTGGGATAAAG